>WNGS01161458.1:8707-46258 GCA_020271785.1 Procambarus virginalis | reverse complement strand
AGGGGGCGAGGTTAGGTGGGGCGAAGGAGGGGGTCAGGGAAGGGGAGGGGGTATGCCGGAAGGGTAGAGGTATCGAGGAGTGGTGAGGGGGCGAGGAGGGTATGAGGTGAGGGGGCGGAAAAGTGAGGTGAAGTGGAGGGGGAAGAGGCTAGGGGCGGGAGGATATGAGGCAGGGGGCGAGGGGTGGGTAGGTGGGGAATAGAGGGAAGGGGGCGAAGGAGGGTATGAGTGAAGGGGGCGAAGGAGGGTATGAGGTGAGGGGCGCGAAGGAGGGTATGAGGTGAGGGGTGGCGGGGCAGGGTGATGAGGTGAGGGGGCGAAGGAGGGTATGAGGTGAGGGGCGAAGGAGGGTATGAGGTGAGGGGGCGAAGGAGGGTATGAGGTGAGGGGGCGAAGGAGGGTATGAGGTGAGGGGGCGAAGGAGGGTATGAGGCAAGGGTGGGGGGGCAGGGATGGAATGAGGTGATAGGCGGGACAGAGAAGTCATGGGGAGAGAGGGGAGGGGGACAGGGAGGATATGGGGTGAGAGGGAAGGAGAAACAGGGAGGGAATATGGTTAGGAGGGGGGGGGGAGGGCTCGATGAGACTGTGAATGGGGACAGGAAGGGTTTAGGGTAGGGAGGGTGTCTATGGTGGGCAGGTGTGGGTGTCGTCCTCTCCTCTGGGGTTTCTGGAGGGTGTTACGAATCTTGCATTGATTCTAACATTATCATGATAACGATGCCTAGCATTTTATACTTTCCCTGTTCTGTTCTATTACTAGTATAGTGTCCAGTTGTGTATCCATTTAATATTGTATGAATTTATAATATTGTATGATGTATATTGTAGCATCCTGTAGTGTGCCTGAGTTGCATTATTTTGATAGGCTTGTGCAAGTTATTTCTTGTTGGAGGCAGTGTGGCTTCTCCGTGGGGGGGGGGGGGGATGACCATATTTGGATGTGTCCAGAGTGCGGCTCGTTGTCAAGCTAGCGTTTATATTTCAACCTTGATTAATTCTATTATTTCTTGCAAATAAATTCATGTGATTATTGTAACAGTATTATATACACTTAAGATTACTGATTAAATGGTTATTAATACTACATCTTGTTAGTAGAGTTTTCACAAGAGTTCATGTGGATGCTTAGTTGATGTTTTGGTAGGACGCCTGTGTGCTGGCGGGAGGCTGAATCAGAAGCGTGGCTGACTGTATGGGAGGAGACATGTAGTAGAGTTAAGTCGGTGGATATTGTTTATTTAGCTTATTACTTAGTTAATTCTCTTGGTAAGACTATTGTGTGATATCCCATTTATTAATTCATGTGTTGAAGAATATTGTCTATGCTTAGCAAGGATTTAATGATATCATTGCTTATAGAATATATTATAGAATATTTCTGGCTGTTATATTTTTACCATTTATATGTTGATATGTTAGTCACTCTTACGCACAGTAGATTGTTTGTCCCTTTTAAGCCGTGTTTCACTTTTAATATCCTTTTTATATATTATGATCCCCTAGACATAAATTTAAGATGAAGCCGAAACATATACAGTTGATCACTGCAGGCAAAGAACCCTACCAAGGCGTCAAGGTCTGTAACAAATGAGGTCCAATGTCTGGGAGGTTAAACCTTAATTCCCTGTAATGTATTGTACAAATTGACAGTGCAAATTATTAATAGTAATTGCCATCCTAGGTACTCTGTGATTATCTAGTGACACCTAATCAAGCCTGTGTACATTTCTCTGTCGATCTGAGCTGTTGTTAAAACTTCTCAACGCTTTGCGATTGAGGTAAGTGTTCAGCATGTGCCAGGGGCCATGCATAATTTTCAGTGTTGTTTTAAGTGCTAAGTTGTGATAACTGAGCCAACCATGGATGATCAAGTTGAGTCGTTGTTGGCTAATCCAGACTTTGAGGGAATTAAAAGCCTAAAATAGTCTGCCTTAATAAATATGGCAAATTAGCTAGAATTAACAGCCAACAACAAAATGAATAAGGCACAAATATTGAGAGTGATAGTGACCCATTTAGTAGAGAATGGTGAGTTAGGAGAAGAATTTCTGGATGAAGTACGAGAGGAGACAAGTGACCAGATTACTTTAAGGCGTCTTGAGTTAGAAGCGCAAGTAGCATATGCTATGATTGAGGCTCGAGAGAAAGAATGTCAATTTGAAAAGCAACAGAAAATGTTAGAGATTGAAGCTCAAAAGCAACAGAAAATATTTGAGGTTAAAGCTCAACAGAGAGAGCTTGAAACTCGACAGTTGGAGATTGAGGCTCAAAATAGTAGATTAGTAGCCCAGTTGCAACTTGAGGCAACAAAGAAACAACAAGCCGAAGAGCAAACTAAATAATTAGAAATTCAGCAGAGAATGGCTGAAAATAATAACAGGTTGGAACAGCAGAGAATTGCCGCAGGGCAAGGTAACACTAGTAATAATCCAGAGAGAGTACAATTAGTTCTTCCAAGTACAGTAAACATGTAGATTTACCTAAGTTCAATGAGGAAGAGACAGAAATATTCTTTTTGCATTTTAAGAAATTAGCAGTCAGAATGAACTGGTCTGTGGATCAATGGGTTGCCATTATGCAGGGACAATTTAAGGGTAAAGCTCAGGAGGTATTTGCATCTATTCCTGCTGAGAATTCTTTCGATTTTAAATTTGTTCAACAGAGCATCTTGAATGCATAACAGCAGATCCCAGAGGCACATAGACAAAAATTCAGAAGTTTAAAAAGAGCACTTGACCAGACTATTTCTGACTTTGTACAGGTTAAATTAAATCACTTTGATAGATGGGTTAAAACACTTAATATTACAGCGTTTGAGACTTTGAGAGACCTCATAGTAACTGAGGAAGTATTGGCATGTCTATCAGAGAAATTAGCTTTGTTTATGGCAGAAAATATACAAACCACTGATCTTATGAAACTAGCCTAGCTAGCTGATGAGCATGAACTACTTACTAAAGTGCCTTTTCGAGCACCAATTAACCATTATAATGCTAGGACTAATCATTATGCTCCTAAAAATCATGTTTTCCAGACTCGACCAGCTACTTCACCTTCTCGCTTTAACCCTTCTCCTGTAAAGCCTAAATCTGAGAAACAACAGACAGGGTTGTCAACCTTAAGTAATGTAGTGATTAAACCTGCAGTTGGTTCGGCTGTTCTGACCACTGGCAGATATTGCACGCATTGCAGGAGAAGAGGTCATGTGGTAAATTCCTGTTATGCTTTGCACCCTGAGTTGAGACCAACTGGTCTGATTATGAGTAGGGGTTTGCAAACCTTTAATGCCAATGTTGCTTCAGTCACGCCCAAGTGGATGACTAATTTTGAACCATACCTACATTCGGGTACCTTATTATGTACTAGTGGAACCTGGGAGCCAGTGCAGTTGTTAAGGGACACTGGTGCTTCCCAGTCTTTAATTTCTCCCCGTGTTCTTACTGATGTTAGCACAGAAGACACTGGAGAGGTAGTGTTAATGCAAGGACTTGGAGGTCATGTCCAGCGTGTACCATTAATTTAGGTTAACCTGAATTCTTCTATTACACCAGGTTGGTGCACTGTAGCAGTCAGTGAACAGTTGCCCATCCCTGGGATTGATATCATTGTAGGTAATGATTTTGACAAGTATCAAGTTAGTGGGACCGATTGTCCTGTTATGTTTACTAACCCTAGTGCAGTACTGGCTCAACCAGATGCGGATGATGGTGTCATTTATCCAGCCTGTGTTGTGACAAGATCCATGGGTAAGCAGAATGTGGTAAGTCCTGCTACTACCAAGGTGGATGTTCTCGAGGCCAGTACCCCTTCAGACAGGGAAGCGGAGGTGGACCTTGAGGAGACATTCTTAGTTCACGCGAATGTCGAGAGTGAGGCCGGTGCCAAAGCCCTAATTTATTCTGACCCAGATGGTCTGGAAGAGGTGGCCCAGGTACCAGTTCCTTGCCCGCTCGCTCCAGCTGTTGAGTTCCAGACCTTGAGTGAGTTACAGAGTACTGATCCCAGTCTAGCTGAATGTCATGCAGAAGCAGCCGACTCCATTGATACTTTGGAGGAGAGTACGGGTTGTTATTTCAATGATCGTTGTCTGAAGAGAAGATGGAGAGCATCAGGAACTCCCTCATCAGATGATTGTGAGTCTAAGACCCAGCTCGTTGTGCCAACGGAGTATAGGGAGCAGGTATTGCAAGCTGCCCATGATGGCCTGATGGGAGGTCACCAAGGCATTACCAGTATGTATCATAACATATGTAAATTTTTCTATTGGCTAAAACTCAAAAAAGATGTGGTCAGATATTGTCACAATGTGTTATGTGTCAAACTGTTGGTAAGCCTAATCAGACTGTGCCACGAGCACCATTATACCCTATTGTAGTGCCAGAGGAGCCATTTACTCATGTGGTACTGGATTGTGTCGGACCTTTACCCCGTACAAAATCCGGAAATATGTATATGTTTACAATTTTATGTATGACCACCAGGTTCCCTGAAGCATATGCCTTACTTAACATTAGAGCTTCTACTATTAAATGGCAGTTGGAACGATTTTTATCACTATTTGGTATGACCCGTATAATTCAAACTGATAATGGGAGCAATTTTTATTCCACAACCTTTAAAACCTTTTGTAATTCATTTGGTATTCAGCATAATTTTTAGAGTCCTTACCATCCTCAGAGTCAAGGGGGAATCGAGCGGTTACACCAAACTCTCAAGAAGATGTTGAAAGCAACTGGGAAAGATTCACCCAGACATTGGGATGATAATTTACCATTTGTTTTATTTGCTACCAGAGATAGATTGCACAGTGCCCTAGGCTGCTCTCCTTTCGATCTTGTATTCGGACATCAGGCGAGAAGACCTTTAAAAATGTTGCAGGAGAAGATGTTGGGAGATGTTACAGACAGGCAGAGTGAGCGTTACCTGACGGATGTCAAGAGCAAGCTGTCCAGAACGAGGGAGTTGACCTTACGACATCTAAGTGAACAACAACAGTAATGAAGGAGAAACATGACAAGAGGTTCAAGGCCAAACTCAGGGTTTTTGAGCCAGGAGATTTGGTAATGGTCTTGAAGCCTCGTATGGGTACTTCCATGTCACATAAATTTGCAGGACCGTATCAAGTAGTAAAACGTCTTGGGGAAGTTACTTACAAAGTTTGCCATCCCAAACAGAAACGTCAAACCATGAGTGTACATGTGAACCGGTTGAAGGCTTATTGTGGGCCTAGTATTGTGGCTTGTTGTGTTGCTGAGGAGGTAAATCCTGAAGAGTCGAGTGTTGCAGATGAAGATGGTAATCCTCTTTTATCTAATTCCAGTTCCGGGGAAGAATTGTTGTGTCATTTGCAGAATGAGGAGAGAGCAGAGTTCCAGGACCCTTTGGAGATGTCCTCTAACTTGTTTGGGGAAGTCCCCACTCAGACTTCTCTCATTACTCATGACATTAACCTGACAGATGTAACTCCAATTTGGCTACACCCTAATCGAGTGACACCCGAGAAACGACGTATCATCCAGGAGGAGGTTGATTATCTTCTTCGACATGGGTTCATTAGACCCAGTTAGAGCTCCTGGAGTGCACCGTGTTTAGTGGTACCAAAACCAGGGGATAAAAGGAGATTAGTAGTGGATTATAGAAAACTCAGCCAGGTAACTGTAGTCGATGTGTATCCATTACCGTTATTGGAGGACTGTACTGACACTATAGGTCATGCTCAGTTTGTATCTAAATTGGACTTATCTAAAGGATATCACCAGATACCACTTACAGATTTTGCAAGGGAAGTGACAGCATTGTTCACTCCTGATGGAACATTCGAGTTTAATGTAATGCCTTTTGGATTAAGGAATGCTCCAGGAATTTTTTCAAAAGTTAATGAATTCTTTGTTGAAGGATGTGCCACATTGTGATTTTCAGTAAGAGTTAGGTAGATCATATGTCCAGTTTAAAGAAATTGTTTAAAGTGTTACAACATGCTAATCTGACTGTGAATATAAAGATATGTAGTTGGGCTAAAGGAACAATAGTGTACTTAGGACATGAGGTCGGACAAGGAAGGATAGTCCCATTACAAGACAAGCTCCAGGCAATTGTGGATTACCCAGTCTTGACAAATAAGAAGTCTGTGCAGAGATTTATTGGGATGTGTGCGTATTATAGGAGCTATTGTCAAAACTTTTCCATTGTTGCTGCACCTATAACAAATCTTCTAAGGAAGCAGGTAAAATTTAAGTAGACGCAGGAGTGTCAGAACTCTTTTCAGAAGTTGAAAGGAATTCTCTCTACCTCACCTGTGCCAGCTAGTCCACAGTATGATAAACTTTTCATTCTGCACTTAGACGCTTCGGATCTAGGAGCAGGTGCTCTTTTGTTCCAAGTAGGACCAGATGATTTAGAACATCCTGCATATTATTTCCCTCTTAACTTTGACAGGTCACAAACTAATTATTCTGTGGTTGAGAAAGAAGCACTTTGTTTGATCTTGGCAGTTAAGAAGTTTGAGACATTCTTGTCAGGCAATCAAGTTATAGTATATACAGATCATAATCCATTGACATTCATTAACTCCATGAAATGTAAAAAACCAGAGAATACTTAGATGGTCATTGATTCTGAAAGAATTCAATATTGTAATTCGTCATATTCTTGGGAGGCAAAATGTTATTGCTGATGCCTTATCCAGAGGATTTCCTATTGCAGTGCCATAATATGTAGTGTTCTTTATTCATAAGATGCATGTCATTATTTTTATTTTTTTTATGTGTGAAATTTCAAAGTTTTATACTTTGATCTTTTGGTAGAAATATCTTCATGTTATATTTCATACAGTCAAAAAATTAAATCAACCTTCAGTTAATTTCATTTTTTCTTAGGGATCGGGAGGGATGTTACGAATCTTGCATTGATTCTAACATTATCATGATAATTATGCCTACCATATAATATTTTCCCTGTTCTGTTCTATTATTAGTATAGTATTCATTTGTGTTCCATTTAATATTGTATGATTTATTTGTTAGTAGAGTTTTCACAAGAGTTCATGTGGATGCTTAGTTGATGTTTTGGGAGGACGCCTGCTGTGCTGGCGGGATGTTATTCAGTGTGGGTGAGCTGCATGGGGAGGAGACATGTACGGAAGTTAAGTTGGTGGATATTGTTTATTTAGCTTATTACTTAGTTAATTCTCTTGTTAAGACTATTTTGTGATGCCCCATTTATTAATTCATGTGTTTAAGCGATAGTCTGTGCTCAGTAAAGATTTTATAATATTATTGCATGCTGAAGAATATTTCTGGCTGTTAATTTTTTACCATTTATATGTTGATATGTTTGTCACCCTTATGTACAGAATATTCTTTGCCCCTCTTAAAGCAGTGTTTCACTTTTAATACCCTTTTTATATATTATTATCCCCTAGACATAAACTTAAGATGAGGCCGAAACATACATAGTTGATCACTGCAGGCAAAGAACCCTACCAAGGCGTCAAGGGCTGTAACATTGAGCCATAAAAAACACTCTTGGTACGATGATTAATACATAGCACAAAGAAATCACTTTAACGAGTGGAATCAATGAGAACACTTGGAATCATGAAGAAGATTGGAACCGCTCCTCTGGGCGCTCCCAAGCACACGCCTTAGATCTCTGCACCAGCACATGGTGAAAAACGTGCATCCTGGAATTCAACTGAATCATCTAGGGTTCCTGAAGCTTAACCAGGGTGCCGCACAATACCTCCATGCACGGTGGCATTGTGCTTTCATTGAAGCCTCGGGTTAGGCTTCAATGATAGCCTCAGGAACCGTAAATGATTCAGTTGAATCAGAAGCTGCAATGCTTTTGACTATGTCGTGGTGCAGTGGTCTAAGGTGTTTAATTGGGAATGCCAGGAGCATTTCTGGAATCATCCTCATGACTCAAACTGATTTTCTCATTGAGTCTGTTGCAACCCGTCCTCTCAAAATAACGCCGCTTTTCCCTCGTATGCGCTCTATGGCCAAAAATTGACGTAATTTAAAATTAAATTGGCTCAAGAACGTGACGTACTGTCCTGTTTTCTGTTTTGAGTCCTCCGGCATACTCGGATAGGTTAGGAGAAGATACTTTCGATTAAAGATTTTCATGACGTTTTCAAACCTTAGGAGAACTAACTTCCTGCCCTCCTAACCCACCAGAGAACCCTTAACTTGCTGTTTTGGAAAAAAAATTATTTTCAATTATTTTTCATTTACAAATTAAGTCCATTTTCGGACACACGGGCAAGTGGTCAAATTCAGAGGTAATATGTAATAGTACAAGTTGCTGACAGATCTCTGGTTAGGGATCGGGCCTCTAGGTACTCCCACGACAGACAGATCTCTGGTTAGGGATCGGGCCTTTAAGAGCTCCCATGAATTAGTCATATGGGACTGTGCTTCCATTGTTTTTCAAGTCGCCATCAATTTCCTGCTCATACATTCAAGAGTTGTATTTCCCCTGAGTGAACTTTTAAAGATGTGCTGATTCACGTACACAAACATTATACGGAAATAATGATACAACGTTCATACAAATTCATCACCAGTGCACCATTGGCTTTAACCCTACAGAGCACTCATCACTCAACACAATGTGTCATCAGTCATGTGTGAAGAGTGATGACTGACTGTCATGTATGAAGAGTGATGACTGACGATCATGTATGAACAGTGATGACTGACGGCCATGTATGAACAATGATGACTGACGGTCATGTATGAACAGTGATGACTGACGGTCATGTATGAACAGTGATGACTGACAGTCATGTATGAACAGTGATGACTGACGGTCATGTATGAACAGTGATGACTGACGGTCATGTATGAACAGTGATGACTGACGGTCATGTATGAACAGTGATGACTGACGGTCATGTATGAACAGTGATGACTGACGGTCATGTATGAACAGTGATGACTGACGGTCATGTATGAACAGTGATGACTGACAGTGCGGCAGTCTGTCAACACAATTGGTCCTTGACGGTAAGTTCAAATATAACATTATGTTCACAGCTGTTCTTTATCACATAGAAATGATGAACTAATCAATAGATTAATCACTAGCGACCTTGGCGAAGCGGTAACACGCTCGCATGTCGTTTCTTGGGCGCATTGGCCTGGGTTCGTATCCAGGCCGGAGAGGATTTCCTTGGAGCCAATCCTTATTAACTCTAATCCAATCCTTAACGATTTGGCTGGTCGTATTCTGGAGAAAACTAGGATTAAGGACTTGCGTGAATCATGTGTGGTAGTTCGTAACTGTACAAGACTGTTACAACTGTAATCTGGAAGTTATACAGCAGTTACGGGTCGCTTCCCGAGGATTTGTAACACAAATATTTACATTAAACATTAATGTAACACTAGTGTAACATTTGATATTTATATATATAAATATCTAACAACTTTTAAAAACAAAACTAGCGCCGAAAATGTTATTATCCAATATTGTTAAAATGGAATATAAATATAACTTCCAAATATAACACAACTGGCCTTTCCTCGGTGGCTTGATTATCTTAGTTGTCAGTCTGGCTCAGAGGCGGCCGGGTCGAGCCCCGCCCCAGACAGTCCCTGTGCTGTCTGTGTGGGATGACCTTGCTGCTGACCTTGGCTTAACTGTGTGGGATGACCTTGCTGCTGACCTTGGCTTAACTGTCTGTGTGGGATGACCTTGCTGCTGACCTTGGCTTAACTGTCATGGTGAAATGGGACTGTTGACCTTGGCTTAACTGTCTGGGTGTGATGTGACTGTTGACCTTGACTTAACTGTCTGGGTGTGATGTGACTGTTGACCTTGGCTTAACTGTCTGGGTGTGATGTGACTGTTGACCTTGACTTAACTGTCTGGGTGTGATGTGACTGTTGACCTTGGCTTAACTGTCTGGGTGTGATGTGACTGTTGACCTTGGCTTAACTGTCTGGGTGTGATGTGACTGTTGACCTTGGCTTAACTGTCTGGGTGTGATGTGACTGTTGACCTTGGCTTAACTGTCTGGGTGTGATGGGACTGTTGACCTTGGCTTAACTGTCTGGGTGTGATGTGACTGTTGACTTTGCTTAACTGTCTGGGTGTGATGTGACTGTTGACCTTGACTTAACTGTCTGGGTGTGATGTGACTGTTGACCTTGGCTTAACTGTCTGGGTGTGATGTGACTGTTGACCTTGGCTTAACTGTCTGGGTGTGATGTGACTGTTGACCTTGGCTTAACTGTCTGGGTGATGTGACTGTTGACCTTGGCTTAACTGTCTGGGTGTGATGGGACTGTTGACCTTGGCTTAACTGTCTGGGTGTGATGTGACTGTTGACTTTGGCTTAACTGTCTGGGTGTGATGTGACTGTTGACCTTGACTTAACTGTCTGGGTGTGATGTGACTGTTGACCTTGACTTAACTGTCTGGGTGTGATGGGACTGTTGACCTTGGCTTAACTGTCTGGGTGTGATGTGACTGTTGACTTTGGCTTAACTGTCTGGGTGTGATGTGACTGTTGACCTTGACTTAACTGTCTGGGTGTGATGTGACTGTTGACCTTGACTTAACTGTCTGGGTGTGATGTGACTCTTGACCTTGGCTTAACTGTCTGGGTGTGATGTGACTGTTGACTTTGGCTTAACTGTCTGGGTGTGATGTGACTGTTGACCTTGGCTTAACTGTCTGGGTGTGATGGGACTGTTGACCTTGGCTTAACTGTCTGGGTGTGATGTGACTGTTGACTTTGGCTTAACTGTCTGGGTGTGATGTGACTGTTGACCTTGACTTAACTGTCTGGGTGTGATGTGACTGCTGACCTTGACTTAACTGTCTGGGTGTGATGTGACTGCTGACCTTGGCTTAACTGTCTGGGTGTGATGGGACTGCTGACCTTGGCTTAACTGTCTGGGTGTGATGTGACTGTTGACCTTGGCTTAACTGTCTGGGTGTGATGGGACTGTTGACCTTGGCTTAACTGTCTGGGTGTGATGTGACTGTTGACCTTGGCTTAACTGTCTGGGTGTGATGTGACTGTTGACCTTGGCTTAACTGTCTGGGTGTGATGTGACTGTTGACCTTGACTTAACTGTCTGGGTGTGATGTGACTGTTGACCTTGACTTAACTGTCTGTGTGGGATGTGAATGTTGACCTTGGCTTAACTGTCTGGGTGTGATGTGACTGCTGACCTTGGCTTAACAGTCTGGGTGTGATGTGACTGTTGACCTTGGCTTAACTGTCTGGGTGTGATGTGACTGTTGACCTTGACTTAACTGTCTGTGTGGGATGTGAATGTTGACCTTGGCTTAACTGTCTGGGTGTGATGTGACTGCTGACCTTGGCTTAACAGTCTGGGTGTGATGTGACTGTTGACCTTGGCTTAACTGTCTGGGTGTGATGTGACTGTTGAATACTTATCATTTCTATAATTATGTCATTTCTGTCTTATTTCGTCAAAATAATTATTTTTGTAAATAAATGTCTTATTTAAAATGTCTTATTTGTCGACACTTATTTTTTTTTTTTTTTTGAGATATTTACAAGAGTTGTTACATTCTTGTACAGCCACTAGTACGCGTAGCGTTTAGGGCACGTCCCTGGAATACGATCCCCGCCGCGAAGAATCGTTTTTTCATCCAAGTACACATTTTACTGTTGCGTTAAACAGAGGCTACAGTTAAGGATTTGCGCCCAGTAAATCCTCCCCGGCCAGGATACGAACCCATGACAAGCGCTCGCGGAACGCCAGGCGAGTGTCTTACCACTACACCACGGAGACTACATTACACCACGAGACTACTTATTAAGTGTGTCGCACTGGCTGGCCCCTACAGTGAATTTGGGATCATAAATCCCAATGAAGTCTCTTAGAGACTCTGGTAATATCTCAGTAACTAATTCACTGGTCGAGGATAAGAATGCCAACAATGCTAACAGTGCGCATTTATTAATAATAAAAATAACAGTGTTATTTATATATGTTAATAACAGAAGGTCTCTAATAGTTTGTCTCTTTCCAACGTTGTTGGCCAGACATCTTCGGGTGCCCACATTCAACTTTGCAGATTTACAGATCAGTACATGGAAAGTTTTGTACGGGCTCAGAATCGGCCCATGTACCAGGGGAGGTTGGCCCCATCCCCCCACCCCCCAACGTCATGAGGGCAGTGTATATGAAATGTGTCACTCAAATTCTGCATAGTTTACGATTCATTTAAATATTAGTGTATTCAGATATTTTCATGCAAAACGAATGTTCAGATGCCAGATTGGTGTGCTGGGCTCAACCTTTGGTTTGATTGCTTGGGGCGTATCGAGAAGGGAACATCTTTTATCGAACTATATTCTTTGAATTAACATCCTAGTTGTTAGTAAGGCATTTTGCGGCCATAATAGCCGTCACGTATTTATTTATTTACTTATATTTACACATATACAAAATTCTTACATTCTTGTAAAACCACTNATCTCACACACAGACGAAAAGGCCCTTATCAAGCTAGATTTCAAAAATGCCTTCAATTTGGTGCGGAGGGATGCTGTACTCCGTGCGGTTCATAGTCATTTCCCTTCCCTCTACCCTTTCGTACATTCATGCTACAGTATGGATCTTAAGCTACTTTTTGGCGAACATGAAATTGACTCGCGGGAAGGCGTCCAACAGGGTGACCCCCTTGCTCCTCTCCTTTTCTGCTTAGTCATCAAACAAGTCACAGAGGTCCTGTCCAGCGAGCTTAACATCTGGTTCTTGGATGATGGTACCCTAGCTGGTTCCCAAGACTCCCTCCTGGAGGACATCAGAAAAATCCAGGAGCAAGGTGCAGTTTTAGGCCTCACCCTGAACCCTTCTAAATGTGAAATAATATGTTCCAACCAGGGCATCGTAGAGAGAATAGAGGGTCTTCTGCCAAACATCCATAAAACTAAACCTGAAGACAGCACACTCCTAGGAGCTCCCCTGGGGTTGAAAGCCATCGATGAGGTCCTTGATAAGAAAATCGCCGACCTTAAGAGGATGGATGGGAGGATTGAGGATATTGATGCTCATGATGCACTCTACCTCATCACCAGATGTCTGTCCCTCCCCAGGTTAACCTACTTTCTGAGGTGTTCACCATCTTACAGTAGCCAAAAACTAAGTGAGTATGACCGGTTACTGAAATCAATGCTAGAAAAAGCCCTTAACCTCTCTTTTGATGACCTGCAGTGGAAACAAGCCTCTCTTCCCGTAAGACTTGGGGGCCTCGGAGTTCGAACAGCAACGCAAATCGCTGTTCCAGCCTTCCTGTCCTCCTTATCAGCATCCGACGACCTTGTGAAGGAAATTCTACCTGCCCACTTACATCAGCTGGCAGGTGTACATGATCCCAATTTTACACGCTGTGCCACAGAGTGGGCCTCTCGTGCAGGCCCATCACCTCAACCACCATCCCCAAAAGCCCACAGGCAATCCAGCTGGGATGGCCCCATTGTAGACAAAGTTGCTGCAGAGTGCCTGGGTGCTGCATCAACACAGCACGACATTGCTCGCCTCACAGCAGTAGCAGCCCCTCATGCAGGGGATTTCCTGTTAGCAACCCCAATGTCGGCAACTGGCACGCGTCTCACACCACACGCCCTCCGAATTGCTGTGGCCCTCCGCCTTGCTGCCCCAATCCACACCAGATATAGGTGTATTTGCGGCGAGGTGGTGGCTGACAGGTACGGCCACCATGGCCTACTCTGCCAAAGCACGGGAGGATGGCACTCGAGGCACAGTGAAGTTAACGACATCATCAAGAGGAGCCTCACCACAGCTGGATGCCCAGCCGAGAGAGAGCCTCGTTACCTAACGCCCCGTAACTCTGATGCTCTTATTGGTCGCCCGGATGGTATCACAGTGAACCCCTGGAAGAATGGCAAGCAGTTGGTATGGGACTACACGTGCGTATCAACCCTGGCTAACACCTACATTGACCTCAGTGTTGCACAACCAGGTGGCGCTGCCACCCACAGGGAAGCAGCCAAATCCCGTAAGTATAGAGAACTTGATCACCACTACAATTTTGTCCCCATTGCTTCTGAGACACTCGGCGCCTGGGGTAAAAGTGCTACCAGTTTTTTGAAGGAACTGGGTTCTAGGCTCATTGAAACAACAAGGGACCCTAGAGCTGCCAGCTTTCTTTTCCAGCGCCTCAGCGTGGCGATACAGAGGGGAAATGCGCACTGCATCCAGGGTTCCTGCCCGCCATCTGAGGAGCTGGAGGAACTCGACAACCTATGATAACCATCTTTGTAACCTATATGTAACTCCTTTTTTGTAACACAGTTCAAATAAAGCAAATATATATGTGTACATACAAAAGAATGGGGGTGGTAGGAGAAGAAAATATTAGTGTTCAGTGAGAAACCACAAGGTCTCCTCTGAATACGTTTTATTTTCTTCTCCGAGGCTATGGGTCCCCACATTGGCACCAGAGGTGGTACCCTCACAAACTTTTATATATATATATATATATATATATATATATATATATATATATATATATATATATATATATATATATATATATATATATATATATATATATATATATATATCACCAGTCCTAAACATCGTTCGGAAGGGATCCTTGACATGGTTTCACCCCAGACACACGTTAACAGCATGAATTGCTCCGCTCTACATAGCGAGAGTTAATAGAAATAAAACAAATATTTTTGACACTTGAATTTGATAAAATTTATTTCACCTGACAAATACACAGCCAACCTGGACCTGAGTCCTGGCCTTGTTGCTGTCCGCTCTTGTCTCTCTCTCGGTCTATGGGTAAATGTTTCCATATTCTTAGACAGCATCTTCTGAGCCAGGGTTTTGAATTCTATATTTTACTTTCTAGTCTTATCTCTGTGTCTATTACTTGTTTTTGAACTTAGGCCTTCTTGTTTCTTTCTTACATTTTTGTATCAACTTGCATTACTGTTTACCATCTCTCCTTCACTCCATCTTGACTCTCATGTTTCACTCAACTCAACCTTTAACTCAACTTTGACTCGCTGTTACACACAGTACGATCAGTGACGGCGGCCTTCACCAGCCAGTGACGGCGGCCTTCACCAGCCAGTGACGGCGGCCTTCACCAGCCAGTGACGGCGGCCTTCACCAGCCAGTGACGGCGGCCTTCACCAGCCAGTGACGGCGGCCTTCACCAGCCAGTGACGGCGACCTTCACCAGCCAGTGACGGCGGCCTTCACCAGCCAGTGACGGCGGCCTTCACCAGCCAGTGACGGCGGCCTTCACCAGCCAGTGACGGCGGCCTTCACCAGCCAATGACTGCGGCCTTCACCAGCCAGTGACGGCGGCCTTCACCAGCCAGTGACGGCAGCCTTCACCCGCCAGTGACGGCGGCCTTCACCAGCCAATGACTGCGGCCTTCACCAGCCAGTGACGGCGGCCTTCACCAGCCAATGACTGCGGCCTTCACCAGCCAGTGACGGCGGCCTTCACCAGCCAATGACTGCGGCCTTCACCAGCCAGTGACGGCAGCCTTACCAGCCAGTGACTGCGGCCTTCACCAGCCAGTGACTGCGGCCTTCACCAGCCAGTGACGGCGGCCTTCACCAGCCAGTGACGGAAGCCTTCACCAGCCAGTGACGGCGGCCTTCACCAGCCAGTGACGGCGGCCTTCACCAGCCAATGACTGCGGAATTCACCAGCCAGTGACGGCGGCCTTCACCAGCCAGTGACGGCGGCCTTCACCAGCCAGTGACGGCGGCCTTCACCAGCCAGTGACGGTGGCCTTCACCAACCAGTGACGGCGGCCTTCACCAGCCAGTGACGGAGGCCATCACCAGCCAGTGACGGTGGCCTTCACCAACCAGTGACGGCGGCCTTCATCAGCCAGTGACGGCGGCCTTCATCAGCCAGTGACGGCGGCCATCACCAGCCAGTGACGGCGGCCTTCACCAGCCAGTGACGGCGGCCTTCACCAGCCAGTGACGGCGGCCTTCACCAGCCAGTGACGGTGGCCTTCACCAGCCAGTGACGGCGACCTTCACCAGCCAGTGACGGCGGCCATCACCAGCCATCGACGGCGGCCTTCACCAGCCAGAGACGGCGACCTTCACCAGCCAGTGACGGCGACCTTCACCAGCCAGCGACGGCGGCCTTCACCAGCCAGTGACGGCGACCTTCACCAGCCCGTGACGGCGACCTTCACCAGCCAGTGACGGCAGCCTTCACCAGCCAGCGACGGCGGCCTTCACCAGCCAGTGACGGCGGCCTTCACCAGCAGTGACGGCGGCCTTCACCAGCCAGTGACGGCGGTCTTCACCAGCCAGCGACGGCGGCCTTCAACAGCCAGTGACGGCGACCTTCACCAGCCAGTGACTGCGGCCTTCACAAGCCAGTGACGGCAGCCTTCACCAGCCAATGACTGCGGCCTTCACCAGCCAGTGATGGCGGCCTTCACCAGCCAGTGACGGCGGCCTTCACCAGCCAGTGACTGCGGCCTTCACCAGCCAATGACTGCGGCCTTCACAAGCCAGTGACGGCGGCCTTCACCAGCCAGTGACGGCGACCTTCACCAGCCAGCGACGGCGGCCTTCACCAGCCAGTGACGGCGTCCTTCACCAGCCAGCGACGGCGGCCTTCACCTGCCAGCGACGGCGGCCTTCACCAGCCAGTGACGGCGTCCTTCACCAGCCAGCGACGGCGGCCATCACCAGCCAGTGACGGCGACCTTCACCAGCCAGCGACGGCGGCCTTCACCAGCCAGTGACGGCGGCCTTCACAAGCCAGTGACGGCAGCCTTCACCAGCCAGTGACGGCGGCCTTCACAAGCCAGTGACGGCGGCCTTCACCAGCCAGTGACGGCGACCTTCACCAGCCAATGACTGCGGCCTTCACCAGCCAGTGATGGCGGCCTTCACCAGGCAGTGACGGCGGCCTTCACCAGCCAGTGACTGCGGCCTTCACCAGCCAATGACTGCGGCCTTCACAAGCCAGTGACGGCGGCCTTCACCAGCCAGTGACGGCGACCTTCACCAGCCAGCGACGGCGGCCTTCACCAGCCAGTGACGGCGTCCTTCACCAGCCAGCGACGGCGGCCTTCACCAGCCAGCGACGGCGGCCTTCACCAGCTAGTGACGGCGTCCTTCACCAGCCAGCGACGGCGGCCATCACCAGCCAGTGACGGCGACCTTCACCAGCCAGCGACGGCAGCCTTCACCAGCCAGTGACGGCGGCCTTCACAAGCCAGTGACGGCAGCCTTCACCAGCCAGTGACGGCGGCCTTCACAAGCCAGTGACGGCGGCCTTCACCAGCCAGTGACGGCGACCTTCACCAGCCAGCGACGGCGGCCTTCACCAGCCAGTGACGGCGGCCTTCACAAGACAGTGACGGCAGCCTTCACCAGCCAGTGACGGCGGCCTTCACAAGCCAGTGACGGCGGCCTTCACCAGCCAGTGACGGCGTCCTTCACCAGCCAGCGACGGCGGCCTTCACCAGCCAGTGACGGCGGCCTTCACAAGCCAGTGACGGCGGCCTTCACAAGCCAGTGACGGCGGCCTTCACCCGCCAGTGACGGCGGCCTTCACAAGCCAGTGACGACCTTCACCAGCCAGTGACGACCTTCACCAGCCAGTGACGGCGGCCTTCACCAGCCAGTGACGACCTTCACCAGCCAGTGACGACCTTCACCAGCCAGTGACGACCTTCACCAGCCAGTGACGACCTTCACCAGCCAGTGACGACCTTCACCAGCCAGTGACGACGTTCACCAGCCAGTGACGACCTTCACCAGCCAGTGACGACCATCACCAGCCAGTGACGACCTTCACCAGCCAGTGACGACCTTCACCAGCCAGTGACGACCTTCACCAGCCAGTGACGGCCTTCACCAGCCAGTGACGACCTTCACCAGCCAGTGACGACCTTCACCAGCCAGTGACGACCTTCACCAGCCAGTGACGACCATCACCAGCCAGTGACGACCTTCACCAGCCTGTGACGACCTTCACCAAACAGTGACGACCTTCACCAGCCAGTGACGACCTTCACCAGCCAGTGACGGCGGCCTTCACCAGCAAGTGACGACCTTCACCAGCCAGTAACGGCGACCTTCACCAGCCAGTGACGACCTTCACCAGCCAGTGACGACCTTCACCAGCCAGTGACGGCGACCTTCACCAGCCAGTGACGACTTTCACCAGCCAGTGACGACCTTCACCAGCCAGTGACGGCCTTCACCAGCCAGTGACGACCTTCACCAGCCAGTGACGACCTTCACCAGCCAGTGACGACCTTCACCAGCCAGTGACGACCATCACCAGCCAGTGACGACCTTCACCAGCCAGTGACGACCTTCACCAGACAGTGATGACCTTCACCAGCCAGTGACGACCTTCACCAGCCAGTGACGGCGGCCTTCACCAGCAAGTGACGACCTTCACCAGCCAGTGACGGCGACCTTCACCAGCCAGTGACGACCTTCACCAGCCAGTGACGACCTTCACCAGCCAGTGACGACCTTCACCAGCCAGTGACGACCTTCACCAACCAGTGACGACCTTCACCAACCAGTGACGACCTTCACCAACCAGTGACGACCTTCACCAACCAGTGACGACCTTCACCAACCAGTGACGACCTTCACCAGCCAGTGATGGCCTTCACCAGCCAGTGACGACCTTCACCAGCCAGTAACGGCGACCTTCACCAGCCAGTGACGACCTTCACCAGCCAGTGACGACCTTCACCAGCCAGTGACGACTTTCACCAGCCAGTGACGACCTTCACCAGCCAGTGACGACCTTCACCAGACAGTGACGACCTTCACCAGCCAGTGACGACCTTCACCAGCCAGTGACGACCTTCACCAGCCAGTGACGACCTTCACCAGCCAGTGACGACTTTCACCAGCCAGTGACGACCTTCACCAGCCAGTGACGACCTTCACCAGACAGTGACGACCTTCACCAGCCAGTGACGTCCTTCACCAGCCAGTGACGACCTTCATCAGCCAGTGACGACCTTCACCAGCCAGTGACGACCTTCACCAACCAGTGACGACCTTCACCAACAGTGACGACCTTCACCAGCCAGTGACGACCTTCACCAGCCAGTGACGACCTTCACCAGCCAGTGACGACCTTCACCAGCCAGTGACGACCTTCACCAGCCAGTGACGACCTTCACCTGCCAGTGACGACTTTCACCAGCCAGTGACGACTTCACCAGCCAGTGACGGCCTTCACCAGCCAGTGACGACCTTCACCAGCCAGTGACGACCTTCACCAGCCAGTGACGACCTTCACCAGCCAGTGACGACCTTCACCAGCCAGTGACGACCTTCACCTGACAGTGACGACTTTCACCAGCCAGTGACGACCTTCACCAGCCAGTGACGCCTTCACCAGCCAGTGACGACCTTCACCAGCCAGTGACGCCTTCACCAGCAGTGACGACCTTCACCAGCCAGTGACGACCTTCACCAACAGTGACGACCTTCACCAGCCAGTGACGACCTTCACCAGCCAGTGACGACCTTCACCAGCCAGTGACGACCTCACCAGCCAGTGACGACTTCACCAGCCAGTGACGACCTTCACAACCAGTGACGACTTCACCACCAGTGACGACCTTCACCAGCCAGTGACGACCTTCACAGCCAGTGCGACTCTTCACCAGACCAGTGACGGCGATCTTCACCAGCCAATGACGACTTCACCAGCCAGTGACGACATTCAGCCCAGTGACGACCTTCACCAGCCAGTGACGACCTTCACCAACCAGTGACGACTTCACCAACCAGTGACGACCTTCACCAACCCCAGTGACGACCTTCACCAACAGTGACGACCTTCACCAACCAGTGACGACCTTCACCAGCCAGTGATGGCCTTCACCACGCAGTGACGACCTTCACCAGCAAGTGACGGCGACCTTCACCAGCCAGTGACGCCTTCACCAGCCAGTGACGACCTTCACCAGCCAGTGACGACTTTCACCAGCCAGTGACGCCTTCACCAGCCAGTGACGACCTTCATCAGACAGTGACGACGTTCACCAGCCAGTGACGACCTCACCAACCAGTGACGACCTTCACCAGCAGTGACGACCCTTCACCAGCCAGTGACGACCTTCATCAGGCAGTGACGACTTCACCAGCCAGTGACGACCTTCACCAGCCAGTGTGACGACCTTCACCAGTCAGTGACGACCTTCACCAACCAGTGACGGCGACCTTCACCAGCCAGTGACGACCTTCACCAGCCAGTGACGGCGGCCTTCTCAACCAGTGACGGCGACCTTCTCCAACCAGTGCGACCTTCACCAGCAGTGACGACCTTCACCAGCCAGTGACAACCTTCACCAGCAGTGACGACCTTCACCAGCCAGTGACGGCGACCTTCACCAGCCAGTGACGACCTTCACCAGCCAGTGACGACCTCACCAGCCAGTGACGAACTTCACTAGCCAGTGACGACCTTCACCAGCCAGTGACGACCTTCACCAGCCAGTGACGGCGACCTTCACCAGCCAGTGACGACCTTCACCAGCCAGTGACGACCTTCACCAGCCAGTGACGGCGACCTTCACCAGCCAGTGACGACCTTCACAAGCCAGTGACGGCGGCCTTCTCCAACCAGTGACGACCTTCACCAGCCAGTGACGACCTTCACCGCCAGTGACGACCTTCACCAGCCAGTGACGACCTTAACCAGCCAGTGACGACCTTCACCAGCCAGTGACGGCGGCCTTCTCCAACCAGTGACGACCTTCACCAGCCAGTGACGGCGACTTCACCAGCCAGTGACGACCTTCACCAGCCAGTGACGGCGGCCATCTCAACCAGTGACGACCTTCACCAGCCAGTGACGACCTTCACCAGCCAGTGACGACCTTCACCAGACAGTGACGACCTTCACCAGCCAGTGACGACCTTCACCAGCCAGTGACGGCGGCCTTCTCCAACCAGTGACGACCTTCACCAGCCTGTGACGACCTTCACCAGCCAGTGACGATCATCACCAGCCAGTGACGACCTTCACCAGCCAGTGACGACCTTCACCAGACAGTGACGACCTTCACCAACCAGTGACGACCTTCACCAACCAGTGACGACCTTCACCAACCAGTGACGACCTTCCCCAACCAGTGACGACCTTCACCAACCAGTGACGACCTTCACCAGCCAGTGATGGCCTTCACCAACCAGTGACGACCTTCACCAACCAGTGACGACCTTCACCAGCCAGTGATGACCTTCACCAACCAGTGACGACCTTCACCAACCAGTGACGACCTTCACCAGCCAGTGACGACCTTCACCAGCCAGTGACGACCTTCACCAGCCAGTGACGACCTTCCCCAACCAGTGACGACCTTCACCAACCAGTGACGACCTTCCCATCCAGTGACGACCTTCACCAGCCAGTGACGACCTTTACCAGCCAGTGACGACCTTCACCAGCCACTGACGACCTTCAACCAGTGACGACCTTCATCAACCAGTGACGACCTTCACCAGCCAGTGACGACCTTCACCAACCAGTGACGACCTTCACCAGACAGTGACGACCTTCACCAACCAGTGACGACCTTCACCAACCAGTGACGACCTTCACCAACCAGTGACGACCTTCCCCAACCAGTGACGACCTTCATCAGACAGTGACGACCTTCACCAGCCAGTGACGACCTTCATCAGCCAGTGACGACCTTCACCAGCCAGTGACGACCTTCACCAGCCAGTGACGACCTTCACCAGTCAGTGACGACCTTCACCAACCAGTGACGGCGACCTTCACCAGCCAGTGACGACCTTCACCAGCCAGTGACGGCGGCCTTCTCCAACCAGTGACGGCGACCTTCTCTAACCAGTGACGACCTTCACCAGCCAGTGACGACCTTCACCAGCCAGTGACAACCTTCACCAGCCAGTGACGACTTTCCCCAGACTGTGACGACCTTCCCCAACCAGTGACGACCTTCACCAGACAGTGACGACCTTCCCCAACCAGTGACGACCTTCACCTGCCAGTGACGACCTTCACCAGCCAGTGACGACCTTCACCAGCCAGTGACGACCTTCACCAACCAGTGACGACCTTCACCAGCCAGTGACGACCTTCACCAGACAGTGACGACCTTCCCCAACCAGTGACGACCTTCACCAGCCAGTGACGACCTTCACCAGCCAGTGACGACCTTCACCAGCCAGTGACGACCTTCACCAACCAGTGACGACCTTCACCAGCCAGTGACGACCTTCACCAGACAGTGACGACCTTCACTAACCAGTGACGACCTTCCCCAACCAGTGACGACCTTCCCCAGACTGTGACGACCTTCCCCAACCAGTGACGACCTTCAACAGCCAGTGACGACCTTCACCAAGCAGTGACGACCTTCACCAGACAGTGGCGACCTTCCCCAGACAGTGACGACCTTCCCCAGCCAGTGACGACCTTCAGCAGACAGTGACGACCTTCCCCAGCCAGTGACGACCTTCACCAGCCAGTGACGACCTTCACCAGCCAGTGACGACCTTCACCAGCCAGTGACGACCTTCACCAGACAGTGACGACCTTCACCAGACAGTGACGACCTTCACCAGACAGTGACGACCTTCACCAGCCAGTGACGACCTTCACCAGCCAGTGACGACCTTCACCAGACAGTGACGACCTTCCCCAGCCAGTGGCGACCTTCACCAGCCAGTGACGACCTTCACCAGCCAGTGACGACCTTCACCAGCCAGTGACGACCTTCACCAGCCAGTGACGACCTTCACCAGACAGTGACGACCTTCACCAGCCAGTGACGACCTTCCCCAGACAGTGACGACCTTCACCAGCCAGTGACGACCTTCCCCAGACAGTGACGACCTTCACCAGCCAGTGACGACCTTCCCCAGACAGTGACGACCTTCACCAGCCAGTGACGACCTTCACCAACCAGTGACGACCTTCCCCAACCAGTGACGACCTTCACCAGCCAGTGACGACCTTCACCAGCCAGTGACGACCTTCACCAGACAGTGACGACCTTCACCAGCCAGTGACGACCTTCCCCAGACAGTGACGACCTTCACCAGACAGTGACGACCTTCACCAACCAGTGACGACCTTCCCCAACCAGTGACGACCTTCCCCAACCAGTGACGACCTTCACCAGACAGTGACGACCTTCACCAACCAGTGACGACCTTCACCAGCCAGTGACGACCTTCACCAGACAGTGACGACCTTCCCCAACCAGTGACGACCTTCACCAGCCAGTGACGACCTTCACCAGCCAGTGACGACCTTCACCAGACAGTGACGACCTTCACCAACCAGTGACGACCTTCACCAGCCAGTGACGACCTTCACCAGACAGTGACGACCTTCACTAACCAGTGACGACCTTCCCCAACCAGTGACGACCTTCCCCAGACTGTGACGACCTTCCCCAACCAGTGACGACCTTCAACAGCCAGTGACGACCTTCACCAAGCAGTGACGACCTTCACCAGACAGTGGCGACCTTCCCCAGACAGTGACGACCTTCCCCAGCCAGTGACGACCTTCAGCAGACAGTGACGACCTTCCCCAGCCAGTGACGACCTTCACCAGCCAGTGACGACCTTCACCAGCCAGTGACGACCTTCACCAGCCAGTGACGACCTTCACCAGACAGTGACGACCTTCACCAGACAGTGACGACCTTCACCAGACAGTGACGACCTTCACCAGCCAGTGACGACCTTCACCAGCCAGTGACGACCTTCACCAGACAGTGACGACCTTCCCCAGCCAGTGGCGACCTTCACCAGCCAGTGACGACCTTCACCAGCCAGTGACGACCTTCACCAGCCAGTGACGACCTTCACCAGCCAGTGACGACCTTCACCAGACAGTGACGACCTTCACCAGCCAGTGACGACCTTCCCCAGACAGTGACGACCTTCACCAGCCAGTGACGACCTTCCCCAGACAGTGACGACCTTCACCAGCCAGTGACGACCTTCCCCAGACAGTGACGACCTTCACCAGCCAGTGACGACCTTCACCAACCAGTGACGACCTTCCCCAACCAGTGACGACCTTCACCAGCCAGTGACGACCTTCACCAGCCAGTGACGACCTTCACCAGACAGTGACGACCTTCACCAGCCAGTGACGACCTTCCCCAGACAGTGACGACCTTCACCAGACAGTGACGACCTTCACCAACCAGTGACGACCTTCCCCAACCAGTGACGACCTTCCCCAACCAGTGACGACCTTCACCAGACAGTGACGACCTTCACCAACCAGTGACGACCTTCCCCAACCAGTGACGACCTTCCCCTCTCCTGCTTCATTACTCTCCCATGACACCTCCAGCACCTCCCTCCTCAAACAACCCCCCACCCCATTCCCCCATTCTCTCCCTCTCCCCCACCCACCTTCCTTTCCTCCCCCCTCTCTCCATCTCCCCTTTCATGTCTTCCAGCATCATTGTCAACATTGTCCCTACACATTATATTCACTGAAACCAAAAGGTTATACCATGAACGAAAATCTG
Source organism: Procambarus virginalis (assembly GCA_020271785.1). NCBI lineage: Eukaryota > Metazoa > Arthropoda > Malacostraca > Decapoda > Cambaridae > Procambarus > Procambarus virginalis. The sequence continues at coordinate 21,717 of WNGS01161458.1, read as the reverse complement.
TCATGTGGCATGCAAATGCTAAAGTCTATTGACTCTTAGTAGCAAATATGCCCTCCACAGGTGGTGAAGGGGAGGCACTGGGCGGCGGCCTCGTTCATGGTGGCTCTGGGCCAAAGAAAAAGTTGTTTAATTCTGCATACTAATGATTCATTGCACACTTATTTCTACCATTTAAATAACTTTGATACTTTGAATAAAGGGGCTAGTATATTACTGCTAGTTGTATCACCTTTGTTTTATTGTTATCTTCCTTAATTGGTCGCATACACTAATGTTGTGAATGTCAGTGTATGCGTGTGGATGGTAGGGGCCCTATCAGCACCTATGGCGCTGTGGTTAGAATGTTGGTCACTTCATCCTGGGATGCCGGGTTCGATTCCTTACACATTTCGCTACACATTATCTCCATCACTGATACCAAATACTTATACCTTGCCCGGTAATCTGTCATGTAACCTGCAGATGCTAAAGTCTACGCACTACGGAGCTGTAAATGTTTTAAGAAGCGCAGAATTAAAGTTAATACTGATCCTTCAGGTTTATACAGTGATGAAAAACAACGTCACTGAAGGTGCAAAATGTTGTAGTATGTACTGGAGATGACTTGATACAAGCCCGGTGGAGGAGACAGGGCCTAACACCTTAAGATTCGGGAGATTAGAAGCTTGGGGGTTCGTAGTCCTAAGGGTACGGGTTCGATCCCCGGCGAAGGCGGAAACAAATGGGCAGAGTTTATTTCACAATGCTGCACCTGTTCACCTAGTAGTAAATAGGTACCTGGGAGCTAAACAGCTGCTGCGAGCTGCCTCCTGGGGATGTGTGTGTGTGTGAAAATAAGGCTTAAGGATTTGCCGGAAAAGCTATGCGTGTTAGTGGTCGTATAAGAATATAAGAACTCTTGTATATATATAAATAGATACATACAAAATTATAATAATTAATGGATCACTGCTGTAGAAGATGCCCAGAATCACAGAAACTTCCGTTTCCCCGATAAAGGTATTAAATACTCATCATTTTCCTTATCCCGATTGAAATCATTATTTGGACTTTATAAAGGTCGCCTGTACGAGGAGTATTGCTATTTTGTCATATAATTTCCAGCATGGAACATCTGAAGTAGAAGTGAGTCGCTATGCTTTCATTATTTGTTATTAAACACCATTAAGTTTACCAGTTCATGATTATATTAACTTCAATATATGACAAATTTTTAATATAGCTTAGATAAATATAGAGAATATGTTGTTTTAGCACATTTATGAACAATATGAATTAATACTAACTGTCTTTCTGGACGATGAGATTCGACAGTATGTTTTTATTGCTCAGGAAAACTCAGTTGAACTGTTGGCCGTGGAGGTTGCAGTGCATCAGTGCACGAAAGAAGAGAAATTGGATTCTGGGATCTATAATAAAAAACTGACAACAGCACCATAAATATCTTGTCAGTTACTCAGGCTTGGCGCCACGAGGACAACGTTGCACACCTGTGGTTGCTATACTGCAGAACTGACTTAATCTCTGGTGATACGACTCAGAAGAGGAAGACAAGGCTGGCAGCTCTTTACCAAGGTGGCTCTACACGGTATCTGGCAGCTCTTTACCAAGGTGGCTCTACACGGTATCTGGCAGCTCTTTACCAAGGTGGCTCTACACGGTATCTGGCAGCTCTTTACCAAGGTGGCTCTACACGGTATCTGGCAGCTCTTTACCACGACACAAGAGCGTGCGTCTCTCCAGCAAGTCAACACTCACTGGAGAGACGCAAGACGAGGCGGCGTACTTGCACCTGGGTTAAGGCCCATAATCAAAGGTGATATAAAAGCCATAGTCAAAGGTGATATAAAAGCCATAATCAAAGGTGATATAAAAGCCATAGTCAAAGGTGATATAAAAGCCATAATCAAAGGTGATATAAAAGCCATAGTCAAAGGTGATATAAAAGCCATAGTCAAAGGTGATATAAAGCCATAATCAAAGGTGATATAAAAGCCATAATCAAGAGTGATATAAAGAATTAAAAGGAATAAATATAGAAATGATTTAATAGAATGCCACAGTGATGAGGAGAAATAAGAAAGTTTGGTCAAGTGGGTGATGGGGAGGTTGTAGTGTGGGAGAGATGGGGAGGTTGTAGTGTGGGAGAGATGGGGAGGTTGTAGTGTGGGAGAGATGGGGAGGTTGTAGTGTGGGAGAGATGGGGAGGTTGTAGTGTGGGAGAGATGGGGAGGTTGTAGTGTGGGAGAGATGGGGAGGTTGTAGTGTGGGAGAGATGGGGAGGTTGTAGTGTGGGAGAGATGGGGAGGTTGTAGTGGGGAGAGATGGGGAGGTTGTAGTGTGGGAGAGATGGGGAGGTTGTAGTGTGGGAGAGATGGGGAGGTTGTAGTGTGGGAGAGATGGGGAGGTTGTAGTGTGGGAGAGATGGGGAGGTTGTAGTGTGGGAGAGATGGGGAGGTTGTAGTGTGGGAGAGATGGAGAGGTTGTAGTGTGGGAGAGATGGGGAGGTTGTAGTGTGGGAGAGATGGGGAGGTTGTAGTGTGGGAGAGATGGGGAGGTTGTGTGGGAGAGATGGGGAGGTTGTAGTGTGGGAGAGATGGGGAGGATGTGTGGGAGAGATGGGGAGGTTGTAGTGTGGGAGAGATGGGGAGATGTGTGGGAGAGATGGGGAGGTTGTAGTGGGGAGAGATGGGGAGGATGTGTGGGAGAGATGGGGAGGTTGTAGTGTGGGAGAGATGGGGAGGATGTTTGGGAGAGATGGGAGGTTGTAGTGTGGGAGAGATGGGGAGGATGTGTGGGAGAGATGGGGAGGTTGTAGTGTGGGAGAGATGGGGAGGATGTGTGGGAGAGATGGGGAGGATGTAGTGTGGGAGAGAGGGGGAGAATGTGTGGGAGAGATGGGGAGGTTGTAGTGTGGGAGAGATGGGGAGGATGTGTGGGAGAGATGGGGAGGTTGTAGTGTGGGAGAGATGGGGAGGATGTGTGGAGAGATGGGGAGGATGTAGTGTGGGAGAGAGGGGGAGAATGTGTGGGAGAGATGGGAGGATGTGTGTGGGAGAGATGGGGAGGATGTGTGTGAGCGTGGGGGAGATGGAGAGGGTAGGCGTGGGGGGAAACCTAAGAGGGTGTATGGGGGGTGTGGATAGGGTCGACCCTAACTATTTATAAAAGTGCCGGGTACCCCATCTATCTATAAACAAAACGTCTATTTGATACTCCAAGTTTGGAAGCCCGTCACTCGGGTTCAGCCTCAGTTGGCTTTGCATGGTGACTGGTGATGTTTACAGCCTCATAGGATGGTCAAGGGAACTAGGCCGACACGCCCTCTCTCATGAAGTTGGAGAATTTAGAATATACAGTCACAAGTCCGTAAAGTTTACCATTAGATTAAATATTGCTAATTTACTGTTGATTGCATGGGAAGGTCACAGGTGAGCTTAGATTGGACCATATCCCTTCCTTCTAGGACAATTTGGCGTCCTATACCTCCTTCATGAAGTCAGTGGATTTGAAATCTACCTCCCAAAGTCCGTAGAGTTTAGGGTTATTTTTGATAATAGTGCATTTACAATGCACCCAGAGTTTGCCAGAGCAGACTACTTATCACATCTCTGTATGACTAATCAGCCTGTGTGATGGGGATTTTAGCATCACGTAGCTAGCTTTTTGACACACTGTACTCCCCTTCATATAGTCTGGGGTAGCTGCACAAATGCAGATATAACTAAATGCGTTAATAAAAAAATACAATATTGTGCATTAAGATATTGACCTGCAAAACGCATGCTCATATGACAGATTTGCCTCATCGTTATGGTAACAGTGATGGAGGGAGATTGTAATGAAAATGGTTACATCGATAGAGGTAATGTGTAGAGTAAATAACTGAACTATCTACCACGGGTAGAACGTGGAGGGAGTGTTTTTAACTCATGTCGGAAACCCGACACCATTTAATTAATATTATCTTGAGTTATCTTGAGTTGATTTTGGAGCTTTTAGTGTCCCCGCGGCCCGGTACTCGACCAGGCCTCCACCCCCAGGAAGCAGCCCGTGACAGCTGACTAACACCCAGGTACCTATTTTACTGCTAGGTAACAGAGGCATAGGGTGAAAGAAACTCTGCCCATTGTTTCTCGCCGGCGCCTGGGATCGAACCCAGGACCACAGGATCACAAATCCAGTGTGCTGTCCGCTCAGCCGACCGGCTCCCTTATCACATGCAATATGCAGATAATATTGCTGCTGCATTGTATACACAAGTTAACCCATAGAAAATGTAGCTTGTAATGGAATTTTTCGTCAATAGAAAATAGGATATCATTGCCACATAGTACGATAAATTCACCAGCTATTCTGTTGGGAATTATTCTTAAATACATTAGTCTTTGGAATTTTTACATCCTAAAAACGTCTCATTTGAATTAAGTTAATTATCAGTACCAAAATAGAGTAACTGTGACCCCTTCTATCACATACTGACATCTGGACAAAGTAAGCCAGGAGCGTCAGTAGGGAGTGGCCAGCCATTTTTTGTTTGTTAAGACCAGAGGCGCAGGGGAGCAAATTCAGCTCCTATAATTTCTCTTGGACGAAGTGTTATGGGGATCAAAGTTTTCTACCATCATCAACACGCTGTCAACATAAACAAGGGAAGTGTCCTACCGAAACCCGTTTATCTAATCATTTCTGGCCAGTTAATGTTAGGTAGATAAGGGCGAACCGGTTAGAACGCGAACCAGCCTCTTAATAAAGGTAATTAAGCCTTGGTCCTTATTATTTAATATACAGTTTTTTCTCTGATTTAGCTGTCATATATTAGGATTCCGGCTTTATAGCTAATGCCCTTTGGCAGGACAAGAAGAGGAAGCAAGATTTGGTACAACAGTTACTTGGGGTGTAGGAAACTAGCCTCAAACGAGGATAATTTGGTGTCTACATCCCAGTTATACCTGGTGGACTAAGCCTGCTGTACAATAAGATAAGGCACCTCCAATTTAATTACAATATATGTAGTTAATACTGTAGTTTGATTGGCTGCATATATATAAATTTAATATACACCCCCTAATGTATAAGGATCGATTGTGAGATTATTGCAGAAATACAGTCCACTAACATCATACCATTGCTATCGAAATATATAAATTGACGTAAATAAAATTCTATATAAATTCAATAAATTAAATAAATATAAATCTCACAGGTCGGTACCACAACTCACTTAATTTTTAAATCAACTGTTTTACTCTTTTATTTGTGCCTGTAGGTTTAAGCATTAGCTCTTGGACATCGCCTTTTTAGCCGCCGGCTGTTTAAGGCAATAACTCCTGTCTATTTCTCAATCATATGTACTTTTGAAATGATTAACAGAGTTTGCTTCTACAACCTGCTTCTATAATTCACTGTATTTTCCCATTATTCTTGCGCTAAAGAAAANCTTTGACTCGCTGTTACACACAGTACGATCAGTGACGGCGGCCTTCACCAGCCAGTGACGGCGGCCTTACACCAGCCAGTGACGGCGGCCTTCACCAGCCAGTGACGGCGGCCTTCACCAGCCTTAGTGACGGCGGGCCTTCACCAGCCAATGACGACCTTCACAAGCCAGTGCGACGGCGTCCTTCACCAGCAGTGACGGCGTCCTTCACCACCCAGTGACGACCTTCACCAGCCAGGACGGCGTCCTTCACAGCCCAGTGACGGCGTCCTTCACAAGCCAGTGACGGCGGCCTTCACCAGCCAGTGACGGCGGCCTTCACCAGCCAGTGACGGCGGCCTTCACCAGCCAGTGACGGCGGCCTTCACCAGCCAGTGACGGCGGCCTTCACAGCCAATGACGACCTTCACCAGCCAGTGACGGCGTCCTTCACCAGCAGTGACGGGCGTCCTTCACCAGCCAGTGACGACCTTCACCAGCCAGTGACGGCGTCCTTCACCAGCCAGTGACGGCGTCCTTCACAAGCCAGTGACGGCGGCCTTCACCAGCCAGTGATGACCTTCACCACCAGTGATGACCTTCACCAGCCAGTGACGGCGGCCTTCACCAGCCAGTGACGGCGGCCTTCACCAGCCAATGACTGCGGCCTTCACGAGCCAGTGACGGCGGCCTTCACCAGCCAATGACGGTGGCGTTCACCAGCCAGTGACGGCGGCCTTCACCAGCCAGTGACGGCGGCCTTCACCAGCCAATGACGGCGGCGTTCACCAAGCCAGTGACGGTAGCCTTCACCAGCCAATGACGGCGGCGTCACCAGCCAGTGACGGCGGCCTTCACCAGCCAGAGACGGCAGCCTTCACCAGCCAATGACGGCGGCGTTCACCAGCCAGTGACGGCGGCCTTCACCAGCCAGTGACGGCAGCCTTCACCCGCCAGTGACGGCGGCCTTCACCAGCCAATGAATGCGGCCTTCACCAGCCAGTGACGGCGGCCTTCACCAGCCAGTGACGGCGGCCTTCACCAGCCAATGACTGCGGCTTCACCAGCGAGTGACGGCAGCCTTCACCGCCAGTGACGGCGGCCTTCACCAGCCAATGACTGCGGCCTTCACCAGCCAGTGACGGCGGCTTCACCAGCCAGTGACGGCGGCCTTCACCAGCCAATGACTGCGGCCTTCACCAGCCAGTGACGGCAGCCTTACCAGCCAGTGACTGCGGCCTTCACCAGCCAGTGACGGCGGCCTTCACCAGCCAGTGACGGCAGCCTTAACCAGCAATGACTGCGGCCTTCACCAGCCAGTGACGGCGGCCTTCACCAGCCAGTGACGGCGGCCTTCACCAGCCAGTGACGGCGGCCTTCACCAGCCAGTGACGGCGGCCTTCACCAGCCAGTGACGGTGGCCTTCACCAACAGTGACGGCGGCTTCACCAGCCACTGACTGCGGCCTTCATCAGCCAGTGACGGCGGCCTTCACCAGCCACTGACTGCGGCCTTCACAGTCAGCGACGGCGGCCTTCACCAGCCAGTGACGGCGACCTTCACCAGCCAGTGACGGCGGCCTTCACCAGCCAGAGACGGCGACCTTCACCAGCCAGTGACGGCGGCCTTCACCAGCCAGTGACTGCGGCCTTCATCAACCAGTGACGGCGGCCTTCACCAGCCAGTGACGGCGGCCTTCATAAGCCAGTGACGGCGGCCTTCACCGCCAGTGACGGCGGCCTTCACCGCCAGTGACGGCGACCTTCACCAGCCAATGACTGCGGCCTTCACCATAGAGCGACGGCGGCCTTCAGCCAGCGACGGCGGCCTTCACCAGCCAGCGACGGCGGCCTTCACCAGCCAGCGACGGCGGCCTTCACCAGCCAATGACGACCTTCACCAGCCAGTTGCGGCGACCTTCACCAGCCAATGACGACCTTCACCAGTCAGTTGCGGCGACCTTCACCAGCCAATGACGGCGGCCTTCACCAGCCAGTGACGGCGGCCTTCACCAGCCAGTGACGGCAGCCTTCACCGCCAGTGACGGCGGCCTTCACCAGCCAATGACTGCGGCCTTCACCAGCCAGTGACGGCGGCCTTCACCAGCCAGTGACGGCGGCCTTCACCAGCCAATGACTGCGGCCTTCACCAGCCAGTGACGGCAGCCTTCACCCGCCAGTGACGGCGGCCTTCACCAGCCAATGACTGCGGCCTTCACCAGCCAGTGACGGCGGCCTTCACCAGCCAGTGACGGCGGCCTTCACCAGCCAATGACTGCGGCCTTCACCAGCCAGTGACGGCAGCCTTACCAGCCAGTGACTGCGGCCTTCACCAGCCAGTGACGGCGGCCTTCACCAGCCAGTGACGGCAGCCTAACCAGCCAATGACTGCGGCCTTCACCAGCAGTGACGGCCTTCACAGCTAGTGACGGAAGCCTTCACCAGCCAGTGACGGCGGCCTTCACCAGCCAGTGACGGCGGCCTTCACCAGCCAGTGACGGCGGCCTTCACCAGCCAGTGACGGTGGCCTTCACAACCAGTGACGGCGGCCTTCACCAGCCAGTGACGGCGGCCTTCACCAGCCATGACGCGGCCTTCACCAGCCACTGACTGCGGCCTTCAACAGTCAGCGACGGCGGCCTTCACCAGCCAGTGACGGCGACCTTCACCAGCCAGTGACGGCGGCCTTCACCAGCCAGAGACGGCGACCTTCACCAGCCAGTGACGGCGGCCTTCACCAGCCAGTGACTGCGGCCTTCACCAACCAGTGACGGCGGCCTTCACCAGCCAGTGACGGCGGCCTTCATAAGCCAGTGACGGCGGCCTTCACCCGCCAGTGACGGCGGCCTTCACCCGCCAGTGACGGCGACCTTCACCAGCCAATGACTGCGGCCTTCACCATAGAGCGACGGCGGCCTTCAGCCAGCGACGGCGGCCTTCACCAGCCAGCGACGGCGGCCTTCACCAGCCAGCGACGGCGGCCTTTACCAACCAATGACGACCTTCACCAGCCAGTTGCGGCGACCTTCACCAGCCAATGACGACCTTCACCAGTCAGTTGCGGCGACCTTCACCAGCCAATGACGGCGGCCTTCACCAGCCAATGACTGCGGCCTTCACCAGCCAGTGACGGCGGCCTTCACCCGCCAGTGACGGCGGCCTTCACCCGCCAGTGACGGCGGCCTTCACCAGCCAGCGACGGCGCCTTCACCAGCCAATGACGACCTTCACCAGCCAGTTGCGGCGACCTTCACCAGCCAATGACGACCTTCACCAGTCAGTTGCGGCGACCTTCACCAGCCAATGACGGCGGCCTTCACCAGCCAGTGACGGCGGCCTTCACCAGCCAGTGACGGCAGCCTTCACCCGCCAGTGACGGCGGCCTTCACCAGCCAATGACTGCGGCCTTCACCAGCCAGTGACGGCGGCCTTCACCAGCCAGTGACGGCGGCCTTCACCAGCCAATGACTGCGGCCTTCACCAGCCAGTGACGGCGGCCTTCACCAGCCAATGACTGCGGCCTTCACCAGCCAGTGACGGCGGCCTTCACCAGCCAGTGACGGCGGCCTTCACCAGCCAATGACTGCGGCCTTCACCAGCCAGTGACGGCAGCCTTACCAGCCAGTGACTGCGGCCTTCACCAGCCAGTGACGGCGGCCTTCACCAGCCAGTGACGGCGCCTTAACCAGCCAATGACTGCGGCCTTCACCAGCCAGTGACGGCGGCCTTCACCAGCTAGTGACGGAAGCCTTCACCAGCCAGTGACGGCGGCCTTCACCAGCCAGTGACGGCGGCCTTCACCAGCCAGTGACGGCGGCCTTCACCAGCCAGTGACGGTGGCCTTCACCAACCAGTGACGGCGGCCTTCACCAGCCACTGACTGCGGCCTTCATCAGCCACTGACTGCGGCCTTCACCAGCCACTGACTGCGGCCTTCAACAGTCAGCGACGGCGGCCTTCACCAGCCAGTGACGGCGACCTTCACCAGCCAGTGACGGCGGCCTTCACCAGCCAGAGACGGCGACCTTCACCAGCCAGTGACGGCGGCCTTCACCAGCCAGTGACTGCGGCCTTCACCAACCAGTGACGGCGGCCTTCACCAGCCAGTGACGGCGGCCTTCATAAGCCAGTGACGGCGGCCTTCACCCGCCAGTGACGGCGGCCTTCACCCGCCAGTGACGGCGACCTTCACCAGCCAATGACTGCGGCCTTCACCATAGAGCGACGGCGGCCTTCAGCCAGCGACGGCGGCCTTCACCAGCCAGCGACGGCGGCCTTCACCAGCCAGCGACGGCGGCCTTTACCAACCAATGACGACCTTCACCAGCCAGTTGCGGCGACCTTCACCAGCCAATGACGACCTTCACCAGTCAGTTGCGGCGACCTTCACCAGCCAATGACGGCGGCCTTCACCAGCCAATGACTGCGGCCTTCACCAGCCAGTGACGGCGGCCTTCACCCGCCAGTGACGGCGGCCTTCACCGCCAGTGACGGCGGCCTTCACCAGCCAGCGACGGCGGCCTTCACCAGCCAATGACGACCTTCACCAGCCAGTGCGGCGACCTTCACCAGCCAATGACGACTTCACCAGCCAGTGCGGCGACCTTCACCAGCCAATGACGGCGGCCTTCACCAGCCAGTGACGGCGGCCTTCACCAGCCAGTGACGACCTTCACCAGCCAGTGACGGCGACCTTCACCAGCCAGTGACTGCGGCCTTCACCAGCCAGTGACGGCGGCCTTCACCAGCCAGTGACGGCGGCCTTCACCAGCCATGACGACCTTCACCAGCCAGTGACGGCGGCCTTCACCAGCCAGTGACGGCGGCCTTCACCAGCCAGTGACGGCGGCCTTCACCAGCCAGTGACGGCGGCCTTCACCAGCCAGTGACGGCGACCTTCACCAGCAGTGACGGCGGCCTTCACCAGCCAGTGACGGCGGCCTTCACCAGCCAGTGACGGCGGCCTTCACCAGCCAGTGACGCGGCCTTCACCAGCCAGTGACTGCGGCCTTCACCAGCCAGTGACGACCTTCACCAGCCAGTGACGACCTTCACCAGCCAGTGACGACCTTCACCAGCCAGTGACGGCGGCCTTCACCAGCCAGTGACGACCTTCACCAACCAGTGACGACCTTCACCAGCCAGTGACGACCTTCACCACCAGTGACGACCTTCACCAGCCAGTGACGACCTTCACCAGCCAGTGACGGCGACCTTCACCAGCCAGTGACGACCTTCACCAGCCAGTGACGACCTTCACCAGCCAGTGACGACCTTCACCAGCCAGTGACGACCTTCACCAGCCAGTGACGACCTTCACCAGCCAGTGACGACCTTCACCAGCCAGTGACGACCTTCACCAGCCAGTGACGACCTTCACCAGCCAGTGACGACCTTCACCAGCCAGTGACGACCTTCACCAGCCAGTGACGACCTTCACCAGCCAGTGACGACCTTCACCAGCCAGTGACGACCTTCACCAGCCAGTGACGACCTTCACCAGCCAGTGACGACCTTCACCAACAGTGACGACCTTCACCAGCCAGTGACGACCTTCACCAACCAGTGACGGCGACCTTCACCAGCAGTGGACGACCTTCACCAACCAGTGACGGCGACCTTCACCACCAGTGACGACCTTCACCAGCCAGTGACGACCTTCACCAACCAGTGACGGCGACCTTCACCAGCCAGTGACGACCTTCACCAACCAGTGACGGCGACCTTCCCAACCAGTGACGACCTTCACCAGCCAGTGACGACCTTCACCAGCCAGTGACGACCTTCACCAGCCAGTGACGACCTTCACCAGCCAGTGACGGCGACCTTCACCAGCCAGTGACGACCTTCACCAGCCAGTGACGACCTTCACCAGCCAGTGACGACCTTCACCAGCCAGTGACGACCTTCACCAGCCAGTGACGACCTTCACCAGCCAGTGACGACCTTCACCAGCAGTGACGACGACTTCACCAGCCAGTGACGACCTTCACCAGCCAGTGACGACCTTCACCAGCCAGTGACGACCTTCACCAGCCAGTGACGACCTTCACCAGCCAGTGACGACCTTCACCAGCCAGTGACGACCTTCACCAGCCAGTGACGACCTTCACCAGCCAGTGACGGCGACCTTCTCCAACCAGTGACGACCTTCACCAGCCAGTGACGACCTTCACCAGCCAGTGACGACCTTCACCAGCCAGTGACGACCTTCACCAGACAGTGACGACCTTCACCAGCCAGTGACGACCTTCACCAGCCAGTGACGACCTTCACCAGCCAGTGACGACCTTCACCAGCCAGTGACGACCTTCACCAGCCAGTGACGACCTTCACCAGCCAGTGACGACCTTCACCAGACAGTGACGACCTTCACCAACCAGTGACGACCTTCACCAGCCAGTGACGACCTTCACCAACCAGTGACGACCTTCCCCAACCAGTGACGACCTTCCCAACCAGTGACGACCTTCACCAGCCAGTGACGACCTTCACCAGCCAGTGACGACCTTCACCAGCCAGTGACGACCTTCACCAGCCAGTGACGACCTTCACCAGCCAGTGACGACCTTCACCAACCAGTGACGACCTTCACCAGACAGTGACGACCTTCACCAACAGTGACGACCTTCACCAACCAGTGACGACCTTCACCAACCAGTGACGACCTTCACCAGCCAGTGACGACCTTCACCAGCCAGTGACGACCTTCACCAGCCAGTGACGACCTTCACCAACCAGTGACGACCTTCACCAGACAGTGACGACCTTCACCAACCAGTGACGACCTTCACCAACCAGTGACGACCTTCACCAACCAGTGACGACCTTCACCAACCAGTGACGACCTTCACCAACCAGTGACGACCTTCACCAACCAGTGACGACCTTCACCAGCCAGTGACGACCTTCCCCAACCAGTGACGACCTTCACCAACCAGTGACGACCTTCCCCAGCCAGTGACGACCTTCACCAGCCAGTGACGACCTTCACCAGCCAGTGACGACCTTCACCAGCAGTGACGACCTTCACCAACCAGTGACGACCTTCACCAGACAGTGACGACCTTCACCAACCAGTGACGACCTTCACCAACCAGTGACGACCTTCCCAACCAGTGACGACCTTCACCAGCCAGTGACGACCTTCACCAGCCAGTGACGACCTTCACCAGCCAGTGACGACCTTCACCAACCAGGACGACCTTCCCCCCACAGTGACGACCTTCACCAACCAGTGACGACCTTCCCCAACCAGTGACGACCTTCACCAGCCAGTGACGACCTTCACCAGCCAGTGACGACCTTCACCAGCCAGTGACGACCTTCACCAGCCAGTGACGACCTTCCCCAACCAGTGACGACCTTCACCAGCCAGTGACGACCTTCACCAGCCAGTGACGACCTTCACCAGCCAGTGACGACCTTCACCAGCCAGTGACGACCTTCACCAGCCAGTGACGACCTTCACCAGCTAGTGACGACCTTCACCAACCAGTGACGACCTTCACCACAGTGACGACCTTCACCAACCAGTGACGACCTTCACCAACCAGTGACGACCTTCACCAACCAGTGACGACCTTCCCCAA
>WNGS01161457.1:37280-52071 GCA_020271785.1 Procambarus virginalis | reverse complement strand
AGGAAACTACAGGCAAATAATCAGTGTATAAATCAAGTAACTGGCAAACGGTGACATCCTGCCCCCGACCTGGACAACAACGGTCAACTATACGGTCCCAAGAGGACCATATTCTCCAACAAGGCGATAAGTACCCCCCACATAAACTTTAACAAATAAAACATATGTAATATTATAAATATACTGTATACTATATTATACATAATATAATATTATAATATATGCATATAAATTATAAACATCACAAACCCACATGAGGTGTGTGGAGGCTGCAATAAGGCACTTCGGAAGACTGTTGTAGGCATTGTATGTAATATTTGTAACATAAGATTTCACCTGAGTTGTACAGGATTACCTACACATATGCAAACAGGGAAGGTACCTACTGGATCTGTGAAAGTGACAGACAGGTGTGGGAAAACATTGCCAAACTAATGAATGACATTCCTGAAGTACACAGGCTACAATTCACACAAAAACTACCAGAAATATATGCAGAGTATATAAGACAGCAACGAACTCTGAGCACAACCCAGGGATTGAGAATTTAGAGAGTCAAAGTAGCAATGTAGAAGGACATAGCGTCGAGGTACACAAAAATGAAGGCAATATTGTAGAGCAAACTGGTGATATGAATAAGGAGATAAAAATGAGACGAATGAGAAAGACGAAAGCAACAAGGCGAAAGATAAGGGTAATACCGAGAATAAATGCAGAAACGAGAAAGTTGGAACAAAAATCACAGAGGTAGCCAAGTCGTACACGGATACAAACAAGAATAATGCAATCACAGATGAAAATATTTGCAGGTATTATGCAAAAGGACAGTGCAGATATGGGCCAGAGGCACGGAATGCTCATTCATGCACCCACGGAAATGCCGGAACTGGTTAGGGAAAGGCAGATGTCGTTTTGATACTGAGTGTAGATATTTTCACCCTAAGCTATGCAAACTCTCAGTTAATGAGAGGAAATGCTACGATCTTCATTGCCCCGATTTCACGTCAGAGGTACACAGCGCTATATAAGAGAGGAAGTCCAATATAATAGCCCTGAACATTTTTTAGAGGCAGGCAGAAACAGAGGGAGAAACAGACAGGCAGAAACGTGGCAGGAGTACGGATGGAGAGGGGGAAATGCCCGAGACTGGACTACATTTCGCCATCAAGCCCCACATACTACACCCCCAACTACAGAGAGACTACCACACTCCCCAATATCACTTCCAAAACTGGACAAACCATTGCCACAACAACACACCCTGGGTCAGGGTAGAGAGGAGGGAGAACCACCAAAACCTTCCAGAAGTGACACACAATATGGACAATCATTCATTTTTGCAAACATTCAAGGTCTAAAGCCAAAGTCAAGAAATAAAGTCAAGTTCATAAATGGTCCTATTAGAGTCAAACTCCATATTTGGGCATTCACGGAAACTCATACAAAAGATTACATGGATGGTGAAATCTGGATTCCAAATTATAATTTTACAGATGTGATAGAAAAACTAGGTCAAATGGGGGAGTAGGTCTGTATATTAAAGAGGACCTGGTATGCACAGAACTACTAAACTCAACTAATGAGGTGGTAGAGGTACTTGGAATTAAGGTAGAGAAACTAAACCTAATTATTATTTAATATATAAACCGCCAGATACAACGGTTGAGGAATTCACAGAGCAGATGCACAAAATAGAGAACATACTTGATGACCTAGCAAACCCAGCTCCAGATATTATCTTCCTTGGAGATTTCAATTTACCGAGTCTAAGATGGAGAATGGCAACACAAATATCATAGCAGGGAATGACCCGGGAAATAACCAGCCACAGGTCAGAGAACTTTTGAGATTCTGTGACAAATTCTCGCTCAATCAACAGATTACAGAACCAACTAGGAACGAAAACACACTAGACTTGTTATTCACAAACAATGATGAACTAATCAGAGACATAACAATCTCAGATACTTCATACTCAGACCATAAGCTCATTGAAGTGCGAACTAGCATAAATAACGGTAGTAGATCTAAGAGACCCAACAAGCGAGAAGGAATATTCAATCAATTCAATTTCAACAATAAGAGGATTGACTGGGAAAAAATAAATGTAGACCTTTCAACCATTCAATGGGAGACGGTCTTAAGCGACAAAACTCCCACACAGGGAATAGCTCAACTGACAGCTGAAGCTTACAAGGTCTGCTTGAAGCACGTGCCGGTGAGAGGGGCAGAAAGAGGAACACTCTAGAAAGAGAACGCAGACGACTGTACAGGAGAAGGAAAAAAATTACGGAAATGCTTCGGCAGACACAACTATCACAAGCAAGGAAAATAAGCCTAAGCAGGGAGATCGAAGAAATCGAACAAACGTTGAAGCGATCATATGAGTCTGAGGAAATGGAATTGGAACAGAGAGCTATACAAGAGATAAGGAAAAATCCGAAATATTTTTTCACATACGCTAAATCAAAATCCAAAACCTCGACCAGTATTGGACCGTTAATTACAAATGAAGGTACGTACACAGAGGACAACAAAGAGATTAGTGAAATTCTAAGAAGCCAGTATGAGGCTATGTTTAGCACACCAATTAACAACATGAAAGTTGATGACCCAGACAGCTTCTTTATGAATGACATTCAAGCTGCAGATAATATAACGGATATTACCACAAACTCGGAAGACTTTGAAAGAGAAATTGACAATATGCCCATGCACTCAGCCCCTGGGCCTGACTCATGGAATTCAATATTCATAAAGAAATGTAAAGTACCAGTAGCGAGAGCACTCAGCGTAATATGGAGAAAGAGCCTGGATACAGGGGAGATACCAGCAGCACTTAAATCTGCAGATATAGCTCCGTTGCACAAGGGGGGAGTAAAGCCTTGGCAAAAAATTATAGGCCAGTTGCACTAACATCACACATAATAAAAGTGTTTGAAAGAGTGATTAGGAATCAAATTTCTAGTTTTATGGAAAACAATGAATTGCACAATCCAGGACAACATGGATTTAGAGCGGGAAGATCCTGTCTGTCACAGTTACTCAACCACTATGACAAAATCACAGAAGCCCTAGAAGAAAAGCAAAATGCAGATGTTGTATACACAGACTTTGCAAAGGCTTTCGACAAATGTGACCATGGGGTGATAGCTCACAAAATGAGGTCAATGGGAATAACTGGAAAAGTAGGACGCTGGATACTCAATTTCCTGTCGAACAGAACACAAAGAGTAACAGTCAATCAGATAAAATCGAGTCCAAGCGATGTTAAAAGCTCTGTACCTCAAGGTACAGTCCTTGCACCGCTACTGTTCCTTATTCTCATATCTGATATAGACAAAAATACACGTCACAGCTTTGTGTCATCCTTCGCAGATGACACAAAAATCAGCATGAAAATTACCTCTGCTGAAGACATTGAAAAACTACAAACAGATGTCAACAAAGTTTTCGATTGGGCAGCAGAAAATAATATGATGTTTAACAGTGATAAATTTCAGGTACTCAGGTATGGCAAAAATGAGGATCTGAAACATAATACAGGGTACAAAACACAATCAAATCTTCCCATAGTAGAAAAACAGCATGTCAAGGATTTGGGAATAATGATGTCCGACGATCTAACGTTTAGGGAGCATAACCAAGCAAATATCGCATCAGCCAGAAAAATGATCGGATGGATTACGAGAACTTTCAAATCCAGGGATCCCATCACAATGGTTGTACTCTTCAAGTCACTTGTGTTGTCCCGTCTCGAATACTGCTCAGTACTCACTTCCCCCTTCAGAGCAGGAGAGATTGCTGAAATAGAGGGAATACAGAGAACATATACGGCACGCATAGACGAGATAAAACACCTAAATTATTGGGATCGTCTCAAAGCTCTCCAAATGTACTCTCTAGAAAGGAGACGAGAGAGATACCAAATAATATACACGTGGAAAATACTGGAGGGCCAGGTCCCAAATCTACACAGTAAAATAACAACGTACTGGAGTGAACGATATGGAAGAAAATGCAAGATTGAACCAGTAAAGAGCAGAGGTGCCATAGGCACAATCAGAGAACACTGTATAAACATCAGAGGTCCGCGGTTGTTCAACGTCCTCCCAGCGACTATAAGAAATATTGCCGGAACAACCGTGGACATCTTCAAGAGAAAACTGGACTGTTTCCTAAGAGAAGTCCCGGATCAGCCGGGCTGTGGTGGGTATGTGGCTCTGCGGGCCGCTCCAAGCAACAGCCTGGTGGATCAAACTCTCACAAGTCGAGCCTGGCCTCGGGCCGGGCTTGGGGAGTAGAAGAACTCCCAGAACCCCATCAACCAGGTATCAACCAGGTACAGGTGACACAGGTGGTACAGGTGGTACAGGTGACACAGGTGGTACAAGTGGTACAGGTGACACAGGTGGTACAGGTGGTACAGTAGACACAGGTGGTACAGGTGACACAGGTGGTACAGTGGACACAGGTGGTACAATGGACAGAGGTGGTACAGGTGACACAGGTAGTACAGGTGGTACAGGTGACAGGTGGTATAGGTGGTACAGGTGGTACATGTGACACAGGTGGTACAGGTGACACAGGTGACACAGGTGGTACAGGTGACACAGGTGGTACAGGTGACACAGGTGGTACAGGTGACACAGGTGACACAGGTGGTACAGGTGGTACAGGTGACACAGGTGGTACAGGTGACACAGGTGGTACAGGTGGCACAGGTGACACAGGTGGTACAGGTGACACAGGTGGTACAGGTGACACAGGTGGTACAGGTGACACAGGTGGTACAGGTGACACAGGTGGTACAGGTGACACAGGTGACACAGGTGGTACAGGTGGTACAGGTGACACAGGTGGTACAGGTGACACAGGTGGTACAGGTGGCACAGGTGACACAGGTGGTACAGGTGGTACAGGTGGTACAGGTGACCCGGTGGTACAGGTGGTACAGGTGACACAGGTGGTACAGGTGACACAGGTGGTACAGGTGACACAGGTGGTACAGGTGACACAGGTGGTACAGGTGACACAGGTGGTACAGGTGTCACAGGTGGTACAGGTGACACAGGTGGTACAGGTGACACAAGTGGTACAGGTGACACAGGTGGTACAGGAGGTACAGGTGACACAGGTGGTACAGGTGACACAGGTGGTACAGGTGACACAGGTGGAACAGGTGACACAGGTGGTACAGGTGACACAGGTGACACAGGTGGTACAGGTGGTACAGGTTACACAGGTGGTACAGGTGGTACAGGTGGCACAGGTGGTACAGGTGACACAGGTGGTACAGGTGTTACAGGTGACACAGGTGGTACAGGTGGTACAGGTGACACAGGTGGTACAGGTGGTACAGGTGACACAGGTGGTACAGGTGGTACAGGTGGTACAGGTGACACAGGTGGTACAGATGGTACCGGTGACACAGGTGGTACAGGTGACACAGGTGCTACAGGTGGAACAGGTGGTACAGGTGGTACAGGTGGTACAGGTGACACAGGTGGTACAGGTGGTACAGGTGACACAGGTGGTACAGGTGACACAGGTGGTACAGGTGGTACAGGTGACACAGGTGCTACAGGTGGTACAGGTGGTACAGGTGACACAGGTGCTGCAGGTGGTACAGGTGACACAGGTGCTGCAGGTGCTGCAGGTGCTACAGGTGGTACAGGTGGTACAGGTGGTACAGGTGACACAAGTGACACAGGTGGTACAGGTGGTACAGGTGGTACAGGTAGTACAGGTGGTACAGGTGGTACAGATAGTACAGGTGGTACAGGTGGTACAGGTGGTACAGGTGCTGCAGGTGGTACAGGTGGTACAGGTGGTACAGGTGACACAGGTGCTGCAGGTGCTACAGGTGGTACAGGTGGTACATGTGACACAGGTGGTACAGGTGGTACAGGTGGTACAGGTAGTACAGGTGGTACAGGTGGTACAGGTGACACATGTGGTACAGGTGACACATGTGGTACAGGTGGTACAGATGGTACAGGTGACACAGGTGGTACAGGTGGTACAGGTGGTACAGGTGACACAGGTGGTACAGGTGGTACAGGTGACACAGGTGGTACAGGTGGTACAGGTGACACAGGTGGTACAGGTGGTACAGGTGGTACAGGTGACACAGGTGCTACAGGTGGTACAGGTGGTACAGGTGTAAAGGTGGTACAGGTGGTACAGATATTACAGGTGGTACAGGTGGTCCAGGTGACACAGGTGCTGCAGGTGGTACAGGTGGTACAGGTGGTACAGGTGACACAGGTGCTGCAGGTGCTACAGGTGGTACAGGTGGTACAGGTGGTACAGGTGCTACAGGTGCTACAGGTGGTACAGGTGGTACAGGTGGTACAGGTGACACAGGTGGTACAGGTGGTACAGGTGACACAGGTGGTACAGGTGGTACAGGTGGTACAGGTGGTACAGGTGACACGGTGCTACAGGTGGTACAGGTGGTACAGGTGACACAGGTGGTACAGGTGGTACAGGTGGTACAGGTGGTACACTTAGTACAGGTGGTACAGGTGGTACAGGTGACACAGGTGGTACAGGTGGTACAGGTGACACAGGTGGTACAGGTGACACAGGTGCTACAGGTGGAACAGGTGGTACAGGTGGTACAGGTGACACAGGTGGTACAGGTGACACAGGTGGTACATGTGACACAGGTGGTACAGGTGGTACAGGTGGCACATGTGGTACAGGTGACACAGGCGGTACAGGTGACACAGGTGGTACAGGTGACACAGGTGGTACAGGTGACAGAGGTGGTACATGTGACACAGGTGGTACAGGTGACACAGGTGGTACAGGTGACACAGGGGGTACAGGTGACACAGGTGGTACAGGTGACACAGGTGGTACAGGTGGTACAGGTGGCACAAGTGGTACAGGTGACACAGGTGGTACAGGTGACACAGGTGGTACAGGTGACACAGGTGGTACAGATGACACAGGTGGTACAGGTGGTACAGGTGGTACAGGTGACATGGGTGGTACAGGTGACACAGGTGGTACAGGTGACACAGGTGGTACAGGTGGTACAGGTGACACAGGTGGTACAGGTGACACAGGTGGTACAGGTGAAACAGGTGGTACAGGTAACACAGGTGGGACAGGTGGTACAGGTGACACAGGTGGTACAGGTGGTACAGGTGGTACAGGTGACACAGTGGTACAGGTGCTACAGGTGGTACAGGTGGCACAGTGGTACAGGTGGCACAGGTGACACAGGTGCTACAGGTGGTACAGGTTGTACAGGTGACACAGGTGGTACAGGTGACACAGGTGGTACAGGTGACACAGGTGCTACAGGTGGTACAGGTGCTACAGGTGGTGCAGGTGGTACAGGTGATACAGGTGACACAGGTGCTGCAGGTGGTACAGGTGGTACAGGTGATACAGGTGGTACAGGTGACACAGGTGGCACAGGTGGTACAGGTGACACAGGTGGTACAGGTGACACAGATGGTACAGGTGACACAGGTGGTACAGGTGACACAGGTGGTACAGGTGACACAGGTGGGACAGGTGGTACAGGTGACACAGGTGGTACAGGTGGTACAGGTGACACAAGTGGTACAGGTGCTACAGGTGGTACAGGTGGCACAGGTGACACAGGTGCTACAGGTGGTACAGGTTGTACAGGTGACACAGGTGGTACAGGTGACACAGGTGGTACAGGTGACACAGGTGCTACAGGTGGTACAGGTGGTACAGGTGGTACAGGTGACACAGGTGCTGCAGGTGGTACAGGTGGTACAGGTGGTACAGGTGACACGGGTGGTACAGGTGACACAGGTGGTACAGGTGGTACAGGTGACACAAGTGGTACAGGTGCTACAGGTGGTACAGGTGGCACAGGTGACACAGGTGCTACAGGTGGTAAAGGTGGTACAGGTGACACAGGTGGTACAGGTGACACAGGTGGTACAGGTGACACAGGTGCTACAGGTGGTACAGGTGGTACAGGTGACACAGGTGCTGCAGGTGGGACAGGTGGTACAGGTGGTACAGGTGACACGGGTGGTACAGGTGGTACAGGTGACACAGGTGACACAGGTGGCACAGGTGACACAGGTGGTACAGGTGGTACAGGTGACACAGGTGACACAGGTGACACAGGTGGTACAGGTGACACAGGTTGTACAGGTGGTACAGGTGACACAGGTGACACAGGTGACACAGGTGGTACAAGTGGTACAGGTGGTACAGGTGACACAGGTGACACAGGTGGTACAGGTGGTACAGGTGGTACAGGTGACACAGGTGACACAGGTGACACATGTGGTACAGGTGAGACAGGTGGTACAGGTGACACAGGTGGTACAGGTGGTACAGGTGGCACAGGTGACACAAGTGGTACAGGTGCTACAGGTGGTACAGGTGACACAGGTGGTACAGGTGACACAGGTGGTACAGGTGACACAGGTGGTACAGGTGACACAGGTGGTACAGGTGACACAGGTGGTACAGGTGGTACAGGTGGCACAGGTGGTACAGGTGACACAGGTGGTACAGGTGACACAGGTGGTACAGGTGACACAGGTGGTACAGGTGACACAGGTGGTACAGATGACACAGGTGGTACAGGTGGTACAGGTGGTACAGGTGACATGGGTGGTACAAGTGACACAGGTGGTAAGGTGACACAGGTGGTACAGGTGGTACAGGTGACACAGGTGGTACAGGTGACACAGGTGGTACAGGTGACACAGGTGGTACAGGTGACACAGGTGGGACAGGTGGTACAGGTGACACAGGTGGTACAGGTGGTACAGGTGGTACAGGTGACACAAGTGGTACAGGTGCTACAGGTGGTACAGGTGGCACAGGTGGTACAGGTGGCACAGGTGACACAGGTGCTACAGGTGGTACAGGTTGTACAGGTGACACAGGTCGTACAGGTGACACAGGTGGTACAGGTGACACAGGTGCTACAGGTGGTACAGGTGGTACAGGTGATACAGGTGACACAGGTGCTGCAGGTGGTACAGGTGGTACAGGTGGAACAGGTGACACGGGTGGTACAGGTGGTACAGGTGACACAGGTGGTACAGGTGGTACAGGTGATACAGGTGGTACAGGTGTCACAGGTGGCACAGGTGGTACAGGTGACACAGGTGGTACAGGTGACACAGGTGGTACAGGTGACACAGGTGGTACAGGTGACACAGGTGGTACAGGTGGTACAGGTGACACAGGTGGTACAGGTGGTACAGGTGACACAAGTGGTACAGGTGGTACAGGTGGTACAGGTGACACAGGTGGTACAGGTGGTACAGGTTGTACAGGTGACACAGGTGGTACAGGTGACACAGGTGGTACAGGTGACACAGGTGGTACAGGTGGTACAGGTGGTACAGGTGGTACAGGTGACACAGGTGCTACAGGTGGTACAGGTGGTACAGGTGGTACAGGTGACACAGGTGGTACAGGTGGTACAGGTGACACAGGTGACACAGGTGGCACAGGTGACACAGGTGGTACAGGTGGTACAGGTGACACAGGTGATACAGGTGACACAGGTGGTACAGGTGACACAGGTTGTACAGGTGGTACAGGTGACACAGGTGACACAGGTGACACAGGTGGTACAGGTGGTACAGGTGACACAGGTGACACAGGTGGTACAGGTGGTACAGGTGGTACAGGTGACACAGGTGACACAGGTGACACAGGTGGTACAGGTGAGACAGGTGGTACAGGTGACACAGGTGGTACAGGTGGTACAGGTGGTACAGGTGACACAAGTGGTACAGGTGGTACAGGTGGTACAGGTGGTACAGGTGACACAGGTGGTACAGGTGGTACAGGTGGTACAGGTGGTACAGGTGACACAGGTGGTACAGGTGACACAGGTGGTACAGGTGGTACAGGTGGTACAGGTGACACAGGTGGTACAGGTGGTACAGGTGACACAGGTGGTACAGGTGGTACAGGTGGTACAGGTGACACAGGTGGTACAGGTGGTACAGGTGACACAGGTGGTACAGGTGGTACAGGTGGTACAGGTGGTACAGGTGACACAGGTGGTACAGGTGACACAGGTGACACAGGTGACACAGGTGGTACAGGTGACACAGGTGGTACAGGTGGTACAGGTGGTACAGGTGACACAGGTGGTACAGGTGGTACAGGTGGTACAGGTGGTACAGGTGACACAGGTGGTACAGGTGGTACAGGTGGTACAGGTGGTACAGGTGACACAGGTGGTACAGGTGGTACAGGTGGTACAGGTGGTACAGGTGACACAGGTGACACAGGTGGTACAGGTGGTACAGGTGGTACAGGTGGTACAGGTGTACAGGTGGTACAGGTGGTACAGGTGGTACAGGTGACACAGGTGGTACAGGTGGTACAGGTGGTACAGGTGGTACAGGTGACACAGGTGCTACAGGTGGTACAGGTGGTACAGGTGGTACAGGTGACACAGGTGGTACAGGTGGTACAGGTGGTACAGGTGGTACAGGTGACACAGGTGGTACAGGTGGTACAGGTGACACAGGTGGTACAGGTGACACAGGTGGTACAGGTGGTACAGGTGGTACAGGTGACACAGGTGGTACAGGTGGTACAGGTGGTACAGGTGACACAGGTGGTACAGGTGGTACAGGTGGTACAGGTGGTACAGGTGGTACAGGTGGTACAGGTGGTACAGGTGACACAGGTGGTACAGGTGGTACAGGTGGTACAGGTGGTACAGGTGACAGGTGGTACAGGTGGTACAGGTGACACAGGTGGTACAGGTGGTACAGGTGACACAGGTGACACAGGTGGTACAGGTGGTACAGGTGGTACAGTGGTACAGGTGGTACAGGTGACACAGGTGACACAGGTGGTACAGGTGGTACAGGTGGTACAGGTGGTACAGGTGACACAGGTGGTACAGGTGGTACAGGTGGTACAGGTGACACAGGTGGTACAGGTGGTACAGGTGACACAGGTGGTACAGGTGACACAGGTGGTACAGGTGGTACAGGTGGTACAGGTGGTACAGGTGACACAGGTGGTACAGGTGGTACAGGTGACACAGGTGGTACAGGTGGTACAGGTGGTACAGGTGACACAGGTGGTACAGGTGGTACAGGTGACACAGGTGGTACAGGTGGTACAGGTGGTACAGGTGACACAGGTGGTACAGGTGGTACAGGTGACACAGGTGGTACAGGTGGTACAGGTGACACAGGTGGTACAGGTGGTACAGGTGGTACAGGTGGTACAGGTGGTACAGGTGGTACAGGTGACACAGGTGGTACAGGTGGTACAGGTGGTACAGGTGGTACAGGTGGTACAGGTGACACAGGTGTACAGGTGGTACAGGTGTACAGGTGACACAGGTGGTACAGGTGGTACAGGTGACACAGGTGGTACAGGTGACACAGGTGGTACAGGTGGTACAGGTGGTACAGGTGGTACAGGTGACACAGGTGGTACAGGTGACACAGGTGGTACAGGTGACACAGGTGGTACAGGTGACACAGGTGGTACAGGTGACACAGGTGGTACAGGTGACACAGGTGGTACAGGTGACACAGGTGGTACAGGTGGTACAGGTGGTACAGGTGGTACAGGTGACACAGGTGGTACAGGTGGTACAGGTGACACAGGTGGTACAGGTGGAACAGGTGACACAGGTGGTACAGGTGGACACAGGTGGTACAGGTGGTACATGTGACACAGGTGGTACAGGTGACACAGGTGGTACAGGTGGTACAGGTGACACAGGTGGTACAGGTGGTACAGGTGACACAGGTGGTACAGGTGGTACAGTGACACAGGTGGTACAGGTGACACAGGTGGTACAGTGGACACAGGTGGTACAATGGACACAGGTGGTACAGGTGACACAGGTGGTACAGGTGGTACAGGTGACAGGTGGTACAGGTGGTACAGGTGGTACAGGTGACACAGGTGGTACAGGTGACACAGGTGACACAGGTGGTACAGGTGACACAGGTGGTACAGGTGACACAGGTGGTACAGGTGACACAGGGACACAGGTGGTACAGGTGGTACAGGTGACACAGGTGGTACAGGTGACACAGGTGGTACAGGTGGTACAGGTGACACAGGTGGTACAGGTGGTACAGGTGGTACAGGTGGTACAGGTGACACAGGTGGTACAGGTGACACAGGTGGTACAGGTGGTACAGGTGACACAGGTGGTACAGGTGACACAGGTGGTACAGGTGACACAGGTGGTACAGGTGACACAGGTGACACAGGTGGTACAGGTGGTACAGGTGACACAGGTGGTACAGGTGACACAGGTGGTACAGGTGGCACAGGTGACACAGGTGGTACAGGTGGTACAGGTGGTACAGGTGACACGGGTGGTACAGGTGACACAGGTGGTACAGGTGGTACAGGTGACACAGGTGGTACAGGTGACACAGGTGGTACAGGTGACACAGGTGGTACAGGTGACACAGGTGGTACAGGTGACACAGGTGGTACAGGTGGTACAGGTGTCACAGGTGGTACAGGTGACACAGGTGGTACAGGTGACACAGGTGGTACAGGTGACACAGGTGGTACAGGTGGTACAGGTGACACAGGTGGTACAGGTGACACAGGTGGTACAGGTGACACAGGTGGAACAGGTGGCACAGGTGGTACAGGTGACCCAGGTGACACAGGTGGTACAGGTGGTACAGGTTACACAGGTGGTACAGGTGGTACAGGTGGTACAGGTGGCACAGGTGGTACAGGTGACACAGGTGGTACAGGTGTTACAGGTGACACAGGTGGTACAGGTGGTACAGGTGGTACAGGTGGTACAGGTGACACAGGTGGTACAGGTGGTACAGGTGGTACAGGTGACACAGGTGGTACAGATGGTACCGGTGACACAGGTGGTACAGGTGGTACAGGTGGTACAGGTGACACAGGTGACACAGGTGGTACAGGTGGTACAGGTGGTACAGGTGACACAGGTGGTACAGATGGTACCGGTGACACAGGTGGTACAGGTGACACAGTGCTACAGGTGGAACAGGTGGTAACAGGTGTACAGGTGGTACAGGTGACACAGGTGGTACAGGTGGTACAGGTGACACAGGTGGTACAGGTGACACAGGTGGTACAGGTGGTACAGGTGACACAGGGTGCTACAGGTGGTACAGGTGGTACAGGTGACACAGGTGCTGCAGGTGTACAGGTGGTACAGGTGACACAGGTGCTACAGGTGGTACAGGTGGTACAGGTGGTACAGGTGACACAGGTGGTACAGGTGGTACAGGTGGTACAGGTGGTACAGGTGGTACAGGTGACACAGGTGGTACAGGTGGTACAGGTGACACGGTGGTACAGGTGGTACAGGTGACACAGGTGGTACAGGTGGTACAGGTGGTACAGGTGGTGCAGGTGGTACAGGTGACACAGGTGCTACAGGTGCTACAGGTGCTACAGGTGGTACAGGTGGTACAGGTGACACAGGTGGTTACAGGTGGTACAGGTGGTACAGGTGACACAGGTGGTACAGGTGGTACAGGTGACACAGGTGGTACAGGTGACACAGGTGGTACAGGTGGTACAGGTGGTACAGGTGGTACAGGTGACACAGGTGGTACAGGTGACACAGGTGGTACAGGTGACACAGGTGGTACAGGTGACACAGATGGTACAGGTGACACAGGTGGTACAGGTGACACAAGTGGTACAGGTGGTACAGGTGGTACAGGTGGTACAGGTGACACAGGTGGTATAGGTGGTACAGGTGACACAGGTGGTACAAGTGGAAACAGGTGGACACTGGTGGTACAGGTGACACAGGTGGTACAGGCGGTACAGGTGACACAGGTGGTACAGGTGACACAGGTGGTACAGGTGGTACAGGTGACACAGGTGGTACAAGTGGTACAGGTGACACAGGTGGTACAGGTGGTACAGGTGGACACAGGTGGTACAGGTGACCAGGTGGTACAGTGGACACAGGTGGTACAATGGACACAGGTGGTACAGTGACACAGGTAGTACAGGTGGTACAGGTGACAGGTGGTACAGGTGGTACAGGTGGTACAGGTGACACAGGTGGTACAGGTGACACAGGTGACACAGGGGTACAGGTGACACAGGTGGTACAGGTGACACAGGTGGTACAGGTGACACAGGTGACACAGGTGGTACAGGTGGTACAGGTGACACAGGTGGTACAGGTGACACAGGTGGTACAGGTGGCACAGGTGACACAGGTGGTACAGGTGGTACAGGTGGTACAGGTGACACAGGTGGTACAGGTGACACAGGTGGTACAGGTGGTACAGGTGACCAGGTGGTACAGGTGACACAGGTGGTACAGGTGACACAGGTGGTACAGGTGACACAGGTGGTACAGGTGACACAGGGTGACAGGTGGTACAGGTGGTACAGGTGACACAGGTGGTACAGGTGACACAGTGGTACAGGTGGCACAGGTGACACAGGTGGTACAGGTGGTACAGGTGGTACAGGTGACACAGGTGGTACAGGTGACACAGGTGGTACAGGTGGTACAGGTGACACAGGTGGTACAGGTGACACAGGTGGTACAGGTGACACAGGTGGTACAGGTGACACAGGTGGTACAGGTGACACAGGTGGTACAGGTGGTACAGGTGCACAGGTGGTACAGGTGACACAGGTGTACAGGTGACACAGGTGGTACAGGTGACACAGGTGGTACAGGTGGTACAGGTGACACAGGTGGTACAGGTGACACAGGTGGTACAGGTGACACAGGGGAACAGGTGGCACAGGTGGTACAGGTGACCCAGGTGACACAGGTGGTACAGGTGGTACAGGT
>WNGS01161454.1:0-17760 GCA_020271785.1 Procambarus virginalis | reverse complement strand
ATAGAAACTAAGTAAATTCGATACACAGGATCTTCCAGATAATGTGTGTGAGTGTGAGTGTGAGTGTGAGTGTGAGTGTGAGTGTGTGTGTGTGTGTGTGTGTGTGTGTGTGTGTGTGTGTGTGTGTTGGTCAGAGCCAAACACAAAGAAATGAGTGTCAACGTTGTATGGGAGGTTCGCTCTAAAGTGAAGTAGAAAGGTATGTTGCAAAGGTGCTTTGTTGGGGTTTCTGAGGACTTGGATAACAGTGAATGAAAAGTCCTGCACATCATTTTCTGTGGAAGATTTTCACACATTATAGCTATTCAAAAAACTATGTTTGAAAGATTATAAGAAGCTTTACACACAGAGATCACACTAACGTGATGCATCAAATGAACAAACAACGACTTGGTGCTCATCACAGATGAGCCCCTCAACAAGATAATTGAAGAGCAATCAAGGTTTTACGGGAACCTGGGTGAATCACTGTAGAATATCTGTGTTATTGGTCTCACATGTAGGATGACCTTCACATGTAGGAACAATCGAACCTTCAACTTGACCCAGATGGTCAAGTGAAGGTTTGATTTAGATTTACATTTTTTATTCAGGTAAAGGAACATACATTGAAGATGAGTTACAAACATAATGCTGGAATTTAAAGATAGAGCTACTACATACAATACTTAAAGCCACTAGTACGCATAGCGTTTCGGGCAAGGTGGGGAGGGGGGGGGGGAACACTTAAATAAAGAATAAAGACTAAAACTTAATAGTAATTGAGTTTAAAGTATAAATTGTGTTGAAAAAATAAAAAATAAAAAAAAGCGGGAGAGGAACTTGGCAGAAAATACCAATTATACAAGTTGGTCAACAAACAGTGTTGTTTACAATAGACATGGGTTGACATGTAAGACATGGGTTGACATGTAAGACATGGGTTGACATTTAGGGGTAAGGTAGATTACATGGAATTTATTAGGTAGTATTTAGTTTTAATCTTAAACTGGTTGAGAGAGGTACAGTCTTTGACATGATTGGGAAGGTCATTCCACATTCTAGGTCCTTTATTTATTTATTTATTTATTTATATGCAAGAAGGTACATTGGGTTTGTGAGAATACATAGCATAGTATTTACAATCTTGTAAAGCCACTAGTACGCGTAGCGTTTCGGGCAGGTCCTTAATCTAACATAATTTTAAGTAGGTAAGTTCTAGCAGAATTAATAAAATGATAACAGATACATTGCAAGAAAAAAAATGAGATGAGAGAGATTAATAAGTATATTACAACACATTGGTATATTAAAGCTCTGATTGATTACATTGACAGCTTGATTGGTAATTTAAACAAGATTATTAGACACCATACAGCAGATTGATAGCACATATAAGAAGACAGCAATGATCACAATGGTAAAGATGTTCGGATTGGGTACATAAAGATTGGGAGATTGGGTAACAATAGATACAGTGCATTTTTAAAGCACAAGGTAAAAAACTATGAAGATGAAATTAGGTACTTTTTAGTTTTGTTTTTGAATGACGCAAAAGTTGGACAGCTTTTCAATTCATTAGGGAGTGAGTTCCATAAACTGGGTCCCTTTATTTGCACAGAGTGTTTACACAGATTAAGTTTAACTCTGGGGATATCAAAGAGATATTTATTTCTGGTGTGGTGATAATGGGTCCTATTACATCTGTCAAGGGAGAGTTTCAGAGCAGGATTTGCATTTAAGAACAGGGTTTTGTAAATGTAATTGACACAAGAGAATTTGTGGAGTGAGATTATGTTAAGCATGTTTAGGGAGTTAAACAAGGGGCTGAGTGTCGTCTGAAAGCAGAATTTATTATTATTCTGATTTTTGCTGGGTTATGATGGTTTGATTTGATTTATAGAGCATTTCTAGTTTGATTAAGACGTACTCTTGAAATATCAAATAGGTATTTGTTTCTGGTATGGTGCCCATGGGTTCTGTTGCAACCTTCTAAGAAGCTTTTAAGGTCGTGATTGACATTACAGTTCAGAGTTTTAAATATATAGAGTTCACATGAGAGGATGTGCAGTGACTTAATATTTAACATATTCAGAGATTTGAGTAAGGGTACCGAGTGCTGTCTGGGGTCAGAGTTAGATATTGTTCCAATAGCAGCGTAGTGTTGAGTAATTATAGGACGTAAATGATTTTGGGTAGTAGAACCCCAAGCACAAATACCATAGTTGAGATAAGGATACATGAGAGAGTAATAGAGCGTCACCAGTGCAGGGCATCCTCACCCAAGGTGTTGTGTGGGGATGTCAGAGGGAAGCATTAAATAGTACCATGTAAGACAGTACTGAGGGAAAGTGCTCAGAGATACTTCTGATAACCTTGTATGGTAGGAGAAAAGTGTCACGGGGGCCCCCACAAGGGTGTATGGTAGGAGAGTAGTGTCACGGGGGCCCCACAAGGGTGTATGGTAGGAGAGTAGTGTCACGGGGGCCCCACAAGGGTGTATGGTAGGAGAGTAGTGTCACGGGGGTCCCACAAGGGAGTATGGTAGGAGAGTAGTGTCACGGGGGCCCCCACAAGGGAGTATGGTAGGAGAGTAGTGTCACGGGGGCCCCACAAGGGAGTATGGTAGGAGAGTAGTGTCACGGGGGCCCCCACAGGGGTGTATGGTAGGAGAGTAGTGTCACGGGGGCCCCACAAGGGTGTATGGTAGGAGAGTAGTGTCACGGGGGCCCCCACAAGGGAGTATGGTAGGAGAGTAGTGTCACGGGGCCCCACAAGGGTGTATGGTAGGAGAGTAGTGTCACGGGGCCCCACAAGGGTGTTGTTGTTGTTGTTGAGTTAGGGGCGACGACGATCGTGGGATCGGATGCGCCCCGGCGTACCCGGTAAGGGTGAAACGCGAAACCAGGAAAGGCGAAACGCCAAACCATAACGCGAAATGAGAGACGCCAAGCACTAGAAACTAAGACGCCACACAGCAAGGAAACGCACAAAGGGAGAGGCACAAGCACAAAATAAAACAGGGAAAACAAGCAGCCAGAGAGGCACACAGCATTCCACAGAGCAAATACACAGGAAATCAGGGTACATACTCAACCCGTCCTCTTAAAAAGAACGTCACTTTTGGCCCGTATGCGCGATATGGCCAAATTTCGACGTAATTTGAAATGAAATCGACTCACAAAAGTGACGTTCTGTTCCGTTTTCTATTTGAGTCGTCCGGCGTATGCGCAGAGGTTATGAGAGGACACTTTAAATTAACGTTTTTCATAACGTTTTGAAACTTTATGAGAATTTCCTGCCCACCTAACCTATCAGAGGCCCCTAACTTACTGTTGTTGAAAAAAAAATCCCAAATTTATTTTCATATTTTTTTCATTTTCAAATTACGTCCAAATTCGGCCATACGAGCAAACGGCCAAATGCGACGTTCTTTTTAAGAGGACAGGTTGACATACTTGCCCGGGAACCGGGCCCGTGGGAACCGTACATGGAATGCTTCCCAGAGCACCCACCGCCAAGGGTCCCGTCCACCCACCGGGGACTCCATAACATCCGGAACCGGGGCAACAAACACCCGCAAGCAGGGGACCCAAATGGTAGAACCCACGAGGCGAGTAGTCGCCACACGGCTCGACAGGAAGGGAACCCGCCCACCATCAAAGTACTCTGGCCCGTCAGACAGCTGTAACTGGGCAATCGCCGTCCAGTGACCCGGTGGCATCACAGACGCCGGCAACACGTCCTCCAGGACCCCAATTCGCTCCCTCACAGGTGTGGGGGTTTTTCTTTTTTTTTGCTGTCACGATTGCAATGCGTACGTCGCCAATGTACATGAGGCAGACGCTTCACGAAGCTGTCGGAATTAGCAGAATAGAAAATACGAGAGCAACCGTACAGGGCCTGGGAGCAAGGTCGAGTTAGAGTCCTTGTGGGTCTCTTCTCACACTAGCCTCACCTGGTCCTGCTCCACGTTGGTCGTTGGAATCTCCTCAATGATGTAACACTTTAAGGGACTCCTAGGGTCCTCATCACATTTATAGTTTAGTGAATTAGGCAACTCGGTGTTGAAGACACTTAGAGCTGAAGGCTTGAGTAATATTGGCAGTATTCAGAAGTGGTTCAACGGAAACACCGCATAAAGCTTAACAGTAGTTTATTTACTAACTTAACCACTAATACACAGGGTGCTTGATTTACTTTCGATTGGCGTCAGCAAAGCTATGGTTGCATTAGCGAGACTCTTGACGTCTGGCTAATCGACTCGTATCCACTCGTGGAGAAACACCTAACTTAACACAGTTGACAGCCAATCACTAACACGGCAACCTACCTGCCGGTATTTAACACAGTTGACAGCCAATCACTAACACGGCAACCTAACTGCCGGTATGCAAAGGGATCACAAGAGTTCCAACCGGATACTCGGTAATGACGATATGCAATAAACACAATGGCACTGTCAATGTGACAGGCAATAACATGCACAATAATAATCACGCAATGCTAAATGTGTGGTGTATGTGAAGCTCACATTCACAGACGGGTGAAATGCCGTGATACCACACAGATAAACACGCATTCACCGTCGATTCACCTATAACCTGCGACAGGTATAAGAAGGTGAGAACTGTGGTTGATCCCTCAGATCAACACAGACACAATAAACAATGACAAGATCTTGTACTTACAGATAAGGTACCTTTCCTTACTCACTCACTCAGTCAGGCACATTTATACAAGCACTCGTAGGTGGCCTGACAGCTGGTTTCGCTCGTAGACACGGAGGGTACTCGCAGTATCTTGAGATGATTTCGTGAGTAGGGCGTGCTGTATGCTTAACAGACAGACACACACACACACACACTGGCACTGGTGGTGCGTAAGGTGGTGACGTCACGTAGGAGTGAGGGCGGCGGCGGCTGGCGGCAGCGGCGGCGGGCGCTCGAGGTACTGAGGTACACGCTCGGGATGAGTGGCGGCTGGCGGCTGCTGTGGTATACCATGCAGGTACACTTGTGGTAAAGTCACACACACACAGGTTACTTAGGCGGCGGCACTGCCTTAGTTCACTCTAGGTCACTCACGACGATCTTTAACACCAGGGGTTACCTGATACTAGTCTGTTTCGCTCTGGAGATTTGTCACTTTAGGCTTCCAAACAATATATTCGCACTCGTGATTCTGGGCGAGTGTGTGGTATATCGCAAAGACGCTGAGTTAACTTGACGGTGAGGAATAGACGTTGTTCAGTCTATTGGCTGGTAGAACAGAACACGTCCACTTTGCAAGAGATCCCTCACAAGAATGAATCTTGCCTGAAGCTCCGGGCGTCTCGTGGGCACACACAAAAGAGTTACAATTGACCAATAGCATTGCAGCAAATGAGCGGGAACCAATCATATTAGCTCGTTCGATGAGCAGTAGCAGGAGTGACGTCATGAACACGTCATAGCTGTTATTCTCCATGCGCCGGTTGAGGTTGACCCCAGAGGTCAGACGCTGCTGGCGCCTTCCCCTCTGTCTCACGCGGGCACCAGCCATGTACTCACTGACCCTTGGTGGCCAGTATGCTTAACTCCCTTGTATCTACTTCCTGCCTGGACATACGGCGGCCTACGTATTATGAAAGTATTCCTGGTTAAATGGGCATTCTGGAGATACCCAACATGCCAGAAAACTATCCAAGATTAAGGGAAATAGGCTTTGTGCACGAAGATCAGTGCACTGTGCACTGCAATGAGCCATTCAAGTCAGCTGTGGGAGGATCTTGGGAGACATACTCCCACAACAGGAGCGAACGGGCCACAGGGCACCACCACAGGGGCACCCGAGGCCCCAGGCACACCACCAGACA
Organism: Procambarus virginalis; assembly: GCA_020271785.1. Taxonomy (NCBI): domain Eukaryota; kingdom Metazoa; phylum Arthropoda; class Malacostraca; order Decapoda; family Cambaridae; genus Procambarus; species Procambarus virginalis. The sequence continues at coordinate 11,924 of WNGS01161454.1, read as the reverse complement.
ACAGCAGGGAATCCGGATGGCGCGCATCCCTCCGTAACGTCACTACCAGGCCACGCCCAGCACCAGAGTCCACACCATCCCTGGCAGCGGAAGCCACCACCCCCCACTGCCGAGAGACCCCTGGCGGAGAAAGAACCGAAGGCACGTCCGAGACACAGGCACCAGCACCGGCAGGCACATGGACCTCCGCCATTACTAACTGTGGAGACATAGACGTATCCGTATCGACACCGGCAACACCCGAAGACTCACAGTCACTAAAGTCACCAACATCGGCCCAAGCAGAAGACGAATGCCGGGAATGTTTGGGCACTGGCCGGATATCGTCAGGGCCGGAAGCGGACCCAGAAACATGGGAACCACGAGCCGGACGAACCGACGCCTGAGACAGAACGGCAGCAGCCTCCACCACAGGGGGAACCGGGACACACACCACAGGAGGCTCCACAGCCACCCCAGCCACCACAGCCACAGTCTTCCAGCATACCGGCCCGAGGAGAGCGTGATCACCCGCACGCTGACAACAGTACCAACCCCCCCGAAGTAACGCCGTAGGAGGTCGTCAGGAAACTACAGGGGCGCACCATGGATGCTGACATAAGTCAGGGCACCACTACGATCCGAGATCGCCACAGAGCCGGCATCACCCGGCAACGACAACGTACGCCCCTCGTACCGACGGAGGAAGTCACGGTACTCCTCCTCCCCCACGAACTTGAGAACAACCCGGTGGGCAGGAACAAGCTCAATACCAAACACAGCCTCCACCGGGACACGAAGCATGTCACACATAACCAGCTCCACGTCTGAGTATCCAGCCCGACTAGTGAACTCCAAGCCCACGGAATTCACACGCACAACGGCGGGAAGGCCTCCCATGTCAAACTTGCCACGTCAACACGCAGCCGAGCAGCAACACAAACTGGGGGGGGGGGGCAGAGACGCCCACACCACCTAGCGACCAAAACGGTAAACAACCCCAACAGCCACGGAGGGTCGGCAAGACGTCTTCACTCCACTGCCGCCAGCAGTTGACTCCCCCCCCACAAGGGTGTATGGTAGGAGAGTAGTGTCATGGGGGCCCCACAAGGGTGTATGGAAGGAGAAAAGTGTCACGGGGGCCCCCACAAGGGTGTATGGTAGGAGAGTAGTGTCACGGGGGCCCCACAAGGGTGTATGGTAGGAGAGTAGTGTCACGGGGGCCCCCACAAGGGTCTATGGTAGGAGAAAAGTGTCACGGGGGCCCCCACAAGGGTGTATGGTAGGAGAGTAGTGTCACAGGGGCCCCCACAAGGGTGTATGGTAGGAGAGTAGTGTCACAGGGGCCCCCACAAGGGTGTATGGTAGGAGAGTAGTGTCACAGGGGCCCCCACAAGGGTGTATGGTAGGAGAGTAGTGTCACAGGGGCCCCCCAAAAGGGTGTATGGTAGGAGAGTAGTGTCACGGGGGCCCCACAAGGGTGTATGGTAGGAGAGTAGTGTCACAGGGGCCCCCACAAGGGTGTATGGTAGGAGAGTAGTGTCACAGGGGCCCCCCAAAAGGGTGTATGGTAGGAGAGTAGTGTCACAGGGGCCCCCACAAGGGTGTATGGTAGGAGAGTAGTGTCACGGGGGCCCCCACAAGGGTGTATGGTAGGAGAGTAGTGTCACAGGGGCCCCCACAAGGGTGTATGGTAGGAGAGTAGTGTCACGGGGGCCCCACAAGGGAGTATGGTAGGAGAGTAGTGTCACGGGGGCCCCCAAAAGGGTGTATGGTAGGAGAGTAGTGTCACGGGGCCCCCACAAGGGTGTATTGTAGAGTAGCGAATACGAAATTATTGCGAGGCTTAACAGAAATTCTAAAAGAACACCTTTTATAAGTGTTGAGTTATGGAAGGGGTTTATAAAAAAAAATCGTAGGTGCTATGTATAGGTTGCTCAAAACTTAGGAGACTCGAGAATAGTGTTTCAGAGGTGATTTTTGAGATTCTAACACGGAAGCCTAGAAACACAATCGTGTCAGACTTAAGCTTTATAGATAGCTTGCATGGGAGGCTTTCATAGCACCGTGTAGGAGAATTTGTGAAAAAAACTGGCAAGGAATCCCTACAGAACACCTTGATGTAGATGAGCTGAGCCCACGGCTCTCTCGGGAGCCTCGCAGAGCACCTCATGGGAGAGAAACAGTGCCGGAGACTCGCAGGGAAGTCTTGGCGAGCATTATAGTGGAGAGGAGCAATGCGACTCACGGAGCAGCTTGGCAGATCGCGCAGTTGGATAATATACCATCGCACAATATGAACACTAGGGATGGGACAGGACTTGCCTGCAGTAACACACAGTCGGTCAGCGCTGTGTTCAGATCTGGAAACACCCAGTTCAGGAACGTCGCCGCATTCACAGCTGTAATACCAGATGAAACATTTAGTACAGATATGACAGATGCATTAGTGATGAAACAGAATGCGCTGAAAGATACAAATAATTTAGATAATTTGGAATAAGCATTACACATATATAAATATATTACAATGGTTGACATAGATATAAGATAATACAGATATGACCCACTGGAAACCTATAGTAAAATAATGACATTAAAGTTTAAGTTCAATGTGTCACACCTTAAATATTTCAAGCAATCCGCTTTTTCAGATAGTACTTTAAGTAACTATGAGGACCATCCTACTTATATTGACGTAATGAACAATTATATCGTTGAATTTTATACTATTCACTTTATAGAGTCTGGAAAATTAAGCTAAAAACCAAAATAACTATTCCTAGATCTAGTGTAGCATATATATATGTACAATATTAGGCCTCAAATAGCGTGTATTAGGCCTAGGGTAGTTAGGTTAACATAGGTTTTATTATTAATATATATTCAAAACTGTTTCCAGTTTGTCCAAATTCAGTAATGTCAATTTCCATTCTAATTGTGCATTACATCAATATATGTACAAAAGTCCACATCGTTGCTATAAGTACTATCTAAACAGGTAGATGGGCTGGAATGTTTAGTACTCGGGAGGCAGTGCACTCGCTGGGTATTGCTATGAGAAATTAGTAGCTTTCACAAAACTGTTGCACAAAAGAAATAGTACAGTTGATATATAAATGAGCCATATAATAAAATTATGCTATGGATAAACAGAGGAATAAATTTATTTATTTATTTATTTATTTATATATATACAAGAAGGTACATTGGGATTGTGAGGATACATAGCATAGTAATTATATTCTTGTAAAGCCACAAATACGAGCAGCGTTTCGGGCAGGTCCTTAATCTAAGAAAATTTTAAGTAGGTAAATACTAGCTGTTACGAAACCAAGTCCATCGTCAGAGCACGGAGCAGTGAAGTCAACGCCATCTGTGAGTCCGCTCCCGAAATCCCAACAATATGGACGACACCATATAGGGGCGACCGGAATATTCCGGCAAGAGACGCTAGATTCCTGTCCTAGTCAGCTCGTGAGGTAGCTGGTGCTGACCGCTAGTGAGGTGGTGTTTAGAAAAGCAGCACCATCTGTCATAAGCAGAGTTAGATGTATGTGTCTAAGCCAGTAAGTGATGTTTCCTAGTGGTCCCATGTAGTGTCGCAGTATACTGATGACGTCGCAGTATACTGATGACGTGTCTGTATTCACAGAGTCGATGTAGGGCTGCTGTGATACAAGGACAGTGAGTCTACCCAGGGCAGCCAAGGTCTCTACACCAGTCTGCTTTGAGGAAGCAGTGAGCTGCTGCCGGAAGAGAACTGAAGTGTTCTACTGTCTGCCTGTGGAGCGGCAGTGATGGGATTCGCCGTACCCAGGGCTGGCTAGTAGAAGAGACAACTGACTTAGGTGCCGAAGAGGAGAGTAACCAGCGAGTTGCACGAAGCTCCTGCCTAGGGCTCGCAGCCCTAATATCTGCAAGTGAAGTGGCCCAGCAGCACGAGGCTGATTTGTACCTGCCAGCAACATGCTGGACTGTGGTTGTGGGCCTTCATGAAGAGGCACTTAGTGGGATTGTGGCTTGGCTGGCCCGTGGCCAGGGTAGACTCCTTGTTGTTTCCCGGTACCTGCTGGGAGTAGTACCACGGATGAGGAAACGCTGTACAAGACTGCATCGATTGAGCTTCACAGAGTGTTTAGTCTTCTGAGAGAGACGTTTATGTACATATAGTGTAGTAATACTTCGTTTTAAGAGTTAAATATATATATATTGATGGGAAAATAATTATATATGGATAAAGTGATGAACTGTTGTATTTAATGTACCTCCCCCTTTTGTTTTACTTGCATTACTGAGCTCACCTCTTGAAAGCCACTACTAACTTGGGGCCGGATACCAGAACTTTCGTACCACCAGAAAAGAACCCGGTTGCGTCCCATTGTGGCCGTAACACTAGCAAAATTTATAAGAATGATAAGAGTTACATAGTAAGAAAAAAATAAAAGATGAGAGAAAATTGTAGGTATATTAAAGCACATAAGTAGCTCAGATTGATTACAATGACAGCTTGAATGGTAGTTTAACAAAAATTAGTAGGCACAATACAGCATATGGCTAGCACATAAAAGACAGCAATGAACACAATGATAAAGTTGTTTGGATTAAGTACATAAAGACTGGGAGATTGGGTAACACTAGATACAGAGCAAATTTAAAGTTCAGTGTAGGAAACTACAAAGATGAAAATAGGTACTTTTTGTTTTTGAATGAGGCAAAAGTTTGACAGCTTTTCAATTCATTAGGGAGTGAGTTCCATAGACTAGGTCCCTTTAATTGCACAGTGTTTACACAGATTAAGTTTGACCCTGGGGGTATCAAAGAGATATTTATTTCTGGTGTGGTGACAATGGATCCTATTACATCTATCCAGGGAGAGTTTCAGAGCATGGTTTGCATTATGCTCAGATCGATCTTCTTGAGGTTACCTTGAGATGATTTAGGGCTTTAGTGTCCCTGCGGACCGGTCCTCGACCAGGCCTCCACCCCCAGGAAGCAGCCCGTGACAGCTGACTAACACCCAGGTACCTATTTTACTGCTAGATAACAGGGGCATAGGGTGAAAGAAACTCTGCCCATTGTTTCCGGGATCGAACCCGGGACCACAGGATCAAAAGTCCAGCGTACTGTCTGCTAGGCCGACCGGCTCCCATTAGATTTCTGGATCTAACAGAAAAGTTATTTCATACTGTCTAAATAAGCATAAGCATTTAAAACAAGTTTGAGAACTGTTTTTCAGGTGCTATCCAGAGATGATAATGGATAAACACCAACAACCTGGATGACAGCTGCACGGTGGGACCCCCAACATGTCGACGGCTGGAGGGGCGCAGAGCGTTTCTCCTACAAACATTCACGCTACCTTTCAGAGTTTTAAGAAACAACTGTTACATGGCACACATTTAGATTACGATAGCCATCCGGTCTTAAAGGAGGATCCAGAGGAAGGTTTCAAGAACAGTAAACTTCACAGTTTTAAACTTCACAGTACTAGGAGAATGCTCATCAAACTTGCAAATTCAACTGCTAAGTATGACCCCATGCAATCAGCTACTAAGCAAAAAACTAACCTTTATATAAATGAGTGCTTTACCAATCGGCGCGTATCCCTCCTTTACAGACAGCATAAAATCCGCAAACATAACACTGGTGTTATCAGTCAGTGCTACACTAGGAATGGAACGATGATTGTAAAGAAGGAAAGAGCAGGAAAAAGTTTTGAAATAAAGTGTGACCAACAACTACTGGCCTTCTTTCATGACTGTGGCATATATGAAAACCAGAATCCTTCCAATGCCAATACTGAAATTAACTCATGAGCGACTGAACCTAGCCTAACCTAACCTTGTCCAAGGTGGTCTTTACTCTGCTGGTTAAATAATGCTCTCTCATCCATAAAGGTTCCTAACTAATCAGTAAAGTCTCCATGTACTCATACAAGCATCTACCTTAGTATCATAGTAAAATCTTACTCATATATATATATATATATATAATCTTACCCTGTTATCTTCCAATTTAATTGTAATTTGATTTATATTATTCATTTATTGAATTAATTAACTGAGTTCAATTTTACTTTCTTAAGTTCATACTAATTATAGGATCATAACTAAGCTATTTATAGTTAATTATCATTAATATTATATTACTTTAAGATTATTATTCAACTTATTATTATTATTAAGGAGGCATTAGATAGCTTCTTAAAAGTTGTTCAATGTTAACCAATCTTTTTGACTAGTTGTATATGAAAATTGGCAAAAAATATGCAAATATATCATGTTTATTGCTATTATAAAATCAATAAATAAACTTAGGAAAAACGCTTCCCAAGATTTTAGAGACATAGACGTTACAGATAAAGTGTAAGTTTCATGTAAATTAAATAAAATGAAAGAGTACCAACTCGTTTGTTACTTGAAAAATAAATCGTTAAAATATTAAAATCTAAGGTGCTACCATCTGTGGCTGAGGTTGACATACATCAATTTCCTTCAAATTGGCGCCCTTACAGATAGGCTTACGTGCAGTCAGGTGTATAAGTTTCATGCAAATCGTCCAATAAACAAATAAGAAAAAAAAATGGAAAAAAAATTACCTTTATTTTAATAAAACTAATTATACTTTTTTTTTTAATATATGCCATTGTGATAGCTGAGAGTCATAGACATGATTTCAGTTGATACTTGTGTTTGATAATCGTTTTTGACCATTTTGGAAAATTTTTGACACATAATTCAATATTTTTTCTCCCTTCCTATTTATGCTACGATGCTGAGACTTGGACCAGATGAAACCCTTTTCATATACAGGTCGTCAAAAAAGTAAGATTGAAATCGAACTAGTTTTCATTTATTGCATATTTTTGGCACATTTGGAAATAATGCCCCCCTTATTATACATTATTCTTGTCAATCTTCATTGATTCTTTTGTTTTCTTCTTTTACCTAACTTCTGTACACTTCTTGTCTATCTACAGCGATCTTTATTGTAGTTTTTCATTGTTTCTATTATATGTGTATTTGCAATTATTGTTGCGTTTTTGCTACAGTTACTTTATATATACAGCAGATTTAGTATTTAACTGTTCTGTCATTGCTTTTCTTGTTGTATTTAGACCCCCATTGTATCTACATGCAAGCTGATATTGATTCTGAACTAAATCTGCTATCACAAATCTATAATAACCAGGATATTGACCACCACTACTGCAGGTATTACACAGCAAACCTTGCAAAAAAAAAAAAAAAAAAAATATCACTTGCCACTCAGTTTTCAACCAAAATGTCAGATCACGTGGTAAACATTTTGATGATATAAATGCTCTACTCACAGCACTGGGTACTAAACTATCGTTCATTATTTTGACAGAAACCTGGCTAAGTAAAGGCTACCCAACTCCGGTCCATTAATTACCCAAAGTTTCCCAAATTTACTCAAAGCTACCCAAATCTTCCTAGCATTACGTAAGTAATAAAGAAATATGATATATTTACTCACTATATTCTTGGTGTTGAATGTAGAACATGAGAAGAACATACTTTAACTCAGAAATAATATAATTTATAACGAAATTAGACGAAACTAAGTGGCATAAGAGGCCATGGGAAGTCGACGATCTAAGCAACAATGTTGTGGAGGGACTTAGATTAGATTTTTAGAGTTAGAGTTTTTATTCAGGTAAAGGTACATACATTGAAGATGAGTTACAAACATAATGTTGGCTTTAAAGATAGAGCTAGTACATACAATTCCTAAAGCCACTAGTACGCATAGGTTCTTCGGGAAGGTGAGGGGGGGGTGTGGGGGAAACACTTAGACTAAAACTTAATAGTAATTGAGCTTAAAGTATAACTTGTGTTGAAAAAATAAAATATAAAAAATATAAACGCAGGAGAGGGAAAGAGAGCAAAAGGCCATCAGTGAAATAGAGAGAAACCCGAAATATTTTTTCTCCTATGCAAAATCAAGATCAAAAACCACATCTAGTATCGGGCCCCTGCGAAAGGAAGATGGAACTTTCACCGATGACAACAAAGAAATGAGCGAGCTACTGAGGAAGCAATACGACTCTGTCTTCAGCGAGCCATTAAACGCACTAAAGATCGATAACCCAAATGAATTTTTCATGGATATGATACCAACATCAAATCATATATCAGACGTCACCCTATCCCCACTGGATTTTGAAGAAGCCATAAACAGTATGCCTATGCACTCCGCACCAGGCCCGGATTCTTGGAACTCCATATTCATCAAGAACTGTAAAAAACCACTATCGCAGGCCCTTCACATTCTGTGGAGACAAAGCCTAGATACTGGCGTTATTCCTGATATACTAAAAACAGCAGAGATAGCACCACTTCATAAAGGAGGAAATAAGGCAGAGGCAAAAAATTACAGACCGATAGCACTAACATCGCACATCATAAAAATTTTTGAGAGAGTGCTAAGAAGTAAGATCACAAAATACATGGAATCACAGCATCTCCATAACCCCGGACAACATGGTTTCAGAACAGGGCGCTCTTGCCTGTCGCAGTTGCTGGACCACTATGATATGGCATTAGATGCTATGGAAGACAAACAAAACGCTGATGTAATTTACACAGATTTCGCAAAAGCTTTTGATAAATGTGACCATGGTGTTATTGCCCATAAAATGCGCTCAAAAGGAATTACCGGAAAAGTAGGCAGATGGATCTACAATTTCCTGACCAACAGAACCCAATGTGTAATAGTCAACAAAATAAAATCCAACCCGTCAACCGTTAAGAGCTCAGTCCCCCAGGGTACTGTGCTTGCTCCAGTACTTTTTCTCATCCTCATATCGGACATAGACAAGAGCACAACCTATAGCACTGTATCATCCTTTGCAGATGACACTAGGATCTTCATGAGAGTAGGCAACATAGAGGACACGGCGAACCTCCAGTCAGATGTAGATCAGGTCTTTCTATGGGCTACAGAAAATAATATGGTGTTTAACGAAGACAAGTTCCAGCTCATGCGCTATGGAAAAATGAAAATATAAAAACGGAAACCACGTACAAAACTCAGGCAAATCATAACATAGAACGAAAAGGCAATGTAAAGGATCTGGGTGTACTCATGTCGGAAGACCTTACCTTTAAAGAACACAATAAAGTAGCCGTCACAACTGCAAGAAAAATGACAGGTTGGATAACAAGAACTTTTCACACTAGAGATGCTATACCGATGATGACACTTTTCAAAACGCTTGTGCTCTCTAGAGTGGAGTACTGCTGCACAATGACAGCCCCTTTCACTGCTGGTGAAATTGCTGACCTGGAGAGCGTGCAGAGATCCTTTACTGCTAGAATCCACTCGGTAAAACATCTAAACTATTGGGACCGACTAAAGAGCCTAAATCTGTATTCCCTTGAGCGCAGGCGGGAGAGATACATAATAATTTACACGTGGAAAATATTAGAGGGGCTGGTCCCAAACCTGCACACAGAAATAACATCACATGAGACCAGAAGACATGGCAGGATGTGCAGAATACCCCCGTTGAAAAGCAGAGGTGCAACTGGTACTCTGAGAGAGAACTCTATCAACATCAGAGGCCCGAGACTGTTCAACACGCTTCCACTACACATAAGGGACATAACTGGCAAACCCCTCACAGTGTTCAAGAGAGAACTGGATAAGCACCTCCAAAGGATACCTGATCAACCAGGCTGTGACTCATACGTCAGGCTGCGAGCAGCCGCGTCCAACAGCCTGGTTGATCAGTCCAGCAACCAGGAGGCCTGGTCGATGACCGGGCCGCGGGGACGATAAGCCCCGGAAGCACCTCAAGGTATCCTCAAGGTAGGAGTGGGGGGAAACATGGCAGAAAATATATTATACAAGTTGGTCAACAAATAGCATTGTTTAAAATAGTAAGACATGAGTTGACATTTTAGGGTAAGGTAGGTTACATAGAGTATATTAGGTAGTATTTAGTTTTTATCTTAAACTGGTTGAGAGAGGTACAGTCTTTGACATGATTGGGAAGGTGTGACGGTGTTCCCCCCCCCCTTACATTTCTCCCACGCCAGCTGTAAGAGTCATATCCACTTTACTCGAACGTTCTCTACGTTCCGGGGAACAGTTTGACATATGTGGGAGCACGAAGTGTTCTCGCGTTGGCGAGAAATTAGTTAAAGAAGAGTGTTTAGGCCAGTGGCTTAGGCCCTTTCGGACGCCAAGATGGCGCCGGCCCCTACATTTTCCCGCCAAAACGTCATGACGTCAGTGGCACCAGATTGGTCAAGTACGGTGACGTGGTACAGGGAGCCAATGAGAAAAGTCCCTGGCAAGCATGACGTCACGAGCGGCAGGGGGGTCCAGGCAGCGCGCCCCGTGGCACCAGGAGTTTGACACGACACGTCGAGGAGGTGGGACGTGCGATAAGGGCTCCTGTCAGTCTGACAGTTTTCGCCCCTCTCCGGTGGATATATGCATCACCAGTGGTCTGCAAGCACCCTGTGAGGTCTTCCTGAACTCCATGAGTCGGACAGAAGAAGGAATTGACAGAAAACGAGCAACAAGTGCTCCAGTGACAGGTGCTTAGCAAGAGTGAAGTCTGGGCAGTGACGTCTGGGACGAATGACAGCTTCACCAGTCGGGTGATGACGTAGCGGCTGGGCCAATTCACCGTGAGGCAGGGGAAGAACAAACTAGCTGGGAATATGAACGACTGCAGCCGGGAGTAAGGACTGCAGACGTAGTTGTGAGAAGTCAACGGCCAGGAGACCGACTCCAACCCTTCAAGAGGTTGTGGAGGAGCACGGAGCCTGCAGAGAAGAGCAGCACGGAGAAGACGCGTTTTTGGGTGTTGGTTGGGTTCCTGGAGAGAGCATCACTGTGTGTGTGGGGGTGTTCCCTACAACGAGTCGAGAGCCGGGACCAGGAGCTTCAATTCAACTCTCAACAGAGGACGAATCCACATCATTGATGGTGGAAGTAGGTAAATCAGTTTTCCCTTCCATTCCCCTTTAGTTAGCTATTTAGCCAGAGTATCTTCTATGTCGTGAGCAGGGCTCACCAATGTCTATGTTATAATAAGGCACAGTTGTGAAGGGAGATGCAATAGAGAGCTCTCACGAGATATATATATGGTGTGTGAGTGCACCTCTGATTTATCGAAGAGATTACTGTGACGAGGACATTTATATTCATGTGACATTTATATTATAAGTTTGTGCCAGAGAATATATTATATATATATATATATATATTATATATATATATATATATATATATATATATATAACATATATATATATTTTATATATATATATATATATATATATATATATATATATATATATATATATATATATATATATTTAAGATACAAAAAAGAGTACCACCTCTGGCTGGAAGAAGGGGGACCCATAGCCTCGGAGGAAACCACGCATAACGCATTAGAGGGAATGTTTAGATCCCCTCCAATACAGTTTCTGTGTGCTTTTCTCCTACCACCCCCTTCCTTTTTTTTGTGCTTTATTATGTGTTTGATTTATTATGTATACATCATCACAGCGTGAGTCTTTCCAAGTTTCGGACAAGGAACTCGGCAATCATACTATATAATTGATCCTATGAAGTATGATCACGACAGCATATATATATATATATATATATATATATATATATATTATATATATATATATATATATATATATATATGTCGTACCTAGTAGCCAAACGCACTTCTCAGCCTACTATGCAATGCCGATTTGCCTAATAGGCCAAGTTATATATATATANCCGTATGGTCGCTTCAGTAAGATTATGTCCCATGTGTTAAACAACTTTTTCTGCTCTGTTGGATTTTAGTTGAATTCTTATTGAGTTTTGTAACTGTATACTGTGTTAGATAATGTTCCAGTGGTCTATCGGCCAGTTTTACAAAGTGCTGATATTTT
>WNGS01161452.1:33347-57993 GCA_020271785.1 Procambarus virginalis | reverse complement strand
ACCATAGGGAATAAAAGGCCGCCTTCCTTCAAGCCTAATGTTCAGTGACGTCATCCATCATCTTCCCTTAATAACCCCGTTTTCCTTGATTGGGTATTTAAACCATTTTCATATATTTTACCATATTCAAAAATATTTCTAGCTAAGATTGTATATTGTACATAAGAATGAAATTGCAGAAGTCATTTGTAGGGAACCATACAGGATCTCCTATTTATTTCCAGCTGAACATCAACTGTTCCTATGAGATATACTGCAGAAAGGTCCATGTATGAGAATATTTCCATGTCTGGAAATAGCACAATGTTCCCACCTGTATTTACCTATTGTCCATATACACTTACATAACATGCGCAATTAATACACTACTTGCAGATTTATTATACATCTTTCATATTTATTACGCAACTTGCATCAGATATAATCAAATAAATATCCAGCACAAAAACATTCAATACATAACTGGCGCAAATACGTAAAAATACCCAATCAGAATAAATACACAATTCACACATTTACAATTACAACATATACACAATTAATATACAACTTGCACAAAATACAATCAATACACAACTAGCACAAATACGAACAACTAACAACATAAAACTAGCCCATAATACATTATATGCACAACTACACAATTCATACAAATACACTTGCAAAAACATATAAAATAAATACAGAACATACACAAACAATACTCAACTTGACCCAAACAAATACACAATATGCAAGAGTATGATAAATACACAAATGCAATCATCACACAACTTATGCAAAAATACTATCCCTGCGAAAATATACCACTTGCATAATTAATACAGAATTTGCACAATTATAATCATTGTGCAATCTTAAAAATAAAGTCACACACAACTCGCTTAATCGATACACAATGCATTCCTATTGGTTTTATAATAATTTAACACCGGTCACACAAAATGCTACACTTGCATATGCATTCACTAAAAAATACACAAAATTAAAACATACATCATACACTCACAAACACATTTACACTCAATACGGGATTTACGCACAAAGTATGACTTTTCCACATAAATATGCCATATATACACAGACAATATAATTTTCTCACAAAATATACCATTTTATGCACAAAATATATTATTTACACACAAAATATATCATTTATACACAAAATATATAATTTACGCACAAAACATACCATTTACACACAGTACATGTCATTTACATACAAAATATGCCATTTATAGACAAAATAGTACATTTAAATACAAAATATGCTTGTAGCACACAAAAATATACCATTTACATATATATTGCATGTACACTCAAAGTATGACATTTACACAAAATATGCTATTTGCATAAATATAGCAAATTGCATATACGCTGGTTCAATCAGAAATGCACATTCACTAAAATTACACAATTTCATAAACATTATTTTCGCAAAATACCTTCACACTGACACACATAAACCAAATACACTTTCACACTTGCTCATGAAGATCTATTTTTTTCAGATTACATATACAAAACTTACGCAAATACACAACTTGCACAAAACATACAGTTGAATCAGTTCCACTAAAGCATTTAAATACACAACTTGCATAAATGCACCATTCGCACATAAATGAATAACAAATATGGACAATTATTACACAACATGTGTAATTAATACACATCTTTGCACAATGAATTCATCCAAACTTGCTATATAAATGCATAACTTACACAATGATAATCAATACACTACAGGCACAAAAACACAATTCCTCCATACACAATTAAACACCATGCACAATTAATAAACAACTTGCACAATTTTTACACATCTTTCATAATTATTACTCAACTTGCATAAATATAATAAAATACATATCCAGCACAAATTCATACAATACTTAACTAGCCCAAATATGTAAAATACACAACTAGCACAAATACACAATTACAACATATACACAATTAATGCATAACATGCACAAATATAGTCAATGCACAACGAACACAAATATGAACAATACATAACTAGCACATATACATTAAATACACAACTACACAATTCCACAAATACACTTACTAAACAAATACAGTTAATACTCAACTTGCACAAACAATAAACAATATGTGGGAATATAATCAATACATAATTGTAATCATCAAACAACTCGTGCAAAATATGATCAATACATAACCTGCACACTTAATACAGAACTTTCATAATTAAAATCATTTATGCTATTTGTACAAATACAATCACACCCGACTTTGGCAAACAATCCATAATTTGCATAATATTTTTCTAGGTATGTTTAGGACATTATTTATAATTTGCGGAGTTTTATCCAACTCCCCAATAAAGTCAGAATTTCGCAAATATGAGTGGAACAGCTGACATCCTATGAGTTCAATATAAAAAACACACAAAACACAAAAAATATCCGTTTCAACATTGTCAGTGCTTAACTATCCATCTAGCATTTGTTCATTGTTTTTAACGTCTTATTAATATCCCCTTGTTACATCCTCTTCAATCACATCACCCATATTTATTTAGACAAACCATTCACCAGACTCATTGGTTCTAGCCTTAGTTATGTTAGGTTAGGATTGGTGGAGTTAAATTAGGACAGGTTGAGTTAGATTAAGTAGTTAATTCTTTGTTAATTTAAAAAGATTTAATAGAACCTTTCAAAATGCATGCTATTAGAACCTAAATTTATCTAAATCTAGCACAAATTCTACTTATACTACACAAATTTAGCCAAATCCAACCTAACAAAACCTAAACTAACTAAATATAAGCATCCCATATCCTCACATACAAGCCTATGTGACCTCTGTCCATCCATTACATGAGTTAGCTACAGCTCAAACCCAAATAGGCAAATTTACACTATTTTCTGAACACGCTAGTTCATTACCCCTAAGATATTATATATCCTACCCTACGCAACCTTACCTAACCTGACCTAGCACATCCAAAGCTGTATTATATTAAATTTGGCTAGAAATTTAAGGTGTTCCACCTAAATTTTTATCTAATTTAAAACAATTTCCACCAAATTTATCCAATTTTGCCTAAATTTAAGAATGAGATTGCGTGGATATAATTAGGAGCTGCCTCGTATGGGCTAATAGGCCTCCTGCAGTTACCTTCATTCTTATGTTCTTATTGCAAATAAAACAATAAAATGTATAAAATCTATATTCTTAAGCCCTTGATGAGGCTAGGTTAGGGGCTGGTTAGTTTTTGTGATTTAAGGAAAATATTATGATTATTATTAAACATTGAATATATTACAAAATAAGTAAGATACAACTTATTTCAAAGGCATCATTGCATAGCTTGTGACGTCACTT
Source organism: Procambarus virginalis (assembly GCA_020271785.1). Lineage (NCBI taxonomy): Eukaryota > Metazoa > Arthropoda > Malacostraca > Decapoda > Cambaridae > Procambarus > Procambarus virginalis. The sequence goes on along the minus strand of WNGS01161452.1, from coordinate 54,633 downwards.
ACTGCTAAGGCAACATTTTCCTTTTGGTGGAACAACACGCCTTAGAGCTGATGACGTAGCTATTAAGAACATAAGAACTTAAGAATGAAGGTAACTGCAGAAAACCTATTTTATCCATTCGAGGCAGCTCCTATTTATAACCACCCGATCGACTGAATACACTGAACGAGTATTTCTATAGGGAACTGACGGTTTTATATGACACTGAAGAGTGTCTGGATGCTTTTAGGAGATTTAGGAGATTGCCATGTTGTGAGCTAGCATAGCACCGCAATGCATCCATGAGTTCTGCCCGAAACGCTTTGCGTAAAAAAGACTTTAGGCATTGTATGTACTAACTCTATCTATAAATCCGTCAATGTTTATATCACACCTTGTATGTATGTATTTTACCTGAATAAACATTTGAATTTTTGAATTTTGAATGTTCTATTATATCTTTCAACCTGGCCATTTTCTGGGGACCTTTAGACCGTGGTACGGGCCTTATGGACTTACATTAATTCAGAGTTTATTAAACAGATCTTTTTCAAAATTCCAACTTTGATCTGTGAAGATTCCAAATGGATACCCAAAACGGGTGAAGAAACCATCGAGAGCTGCGCTCGCCGTGTCCTCAGCAGTCTGGGACGGCAATGGCACACACTCTCAATCCATTTAGTAAATTGGTCCACCATCACTAATAGATATTCGTATCTTCTTTTAGTCTTGAGCAATAGTCCCAAAATATCCAAGTGCACCCTTTATATTGGTGCACCAGCATGGTACTTAAGCAGCTCATGCCAGCTGGTCTCAGATGTTTTTTTTATTTATATTGCAGTGATGGAATGATGCCACGTAGTTAGCAACCTCGGTTGATAACCCATACCAGAAGTACCTTGACTTAACCCAATCCACCGTGCGATTCCGGCCCTGATGTTATCTGGTATATCTGGCACAAGCTTAACACCTCCTGTCTCAGATTGGTGGCAATATATAAAAGTTTCTGAGCTACCCCATCCTGATCTACCTTGTGCCACCACCATACGTCATTTTCCAGGAAGAAGGCCTCTTTATTTAGGGTTCCAAGGAGTTGTCATAGCCAGGGGGGTGGTAATGGGGGACGAGCTCTCATGACCTATAAAATGCTCCTATACGGCATGAGTCTCAAATAGCCTCTGACAACCAAGTCCAACTCCTGGCCTGCACGGGTGGCTTAGTCTTTAAGTCCTGCGGAACTGCTTTTACCGACAGGAGAAGGGGCGAGGGCGTGCCTCTGGCGCCTTAAAACCTGCTGCTCCGAGTAGATGGGACTCGATAGCCTGGGAAGGCAGCCTATCTAGGGGAAGGAAATCCCTGATTTTAAACCTCCGCTGCCTTGCGGCCATACCCTTTTTTGGGAAAGGCTTCAGGAATCAACCTCGAGGAAAAATCCGGAGTTGGAGCCCCTAAGGCAGTTCGTTGTTGACGTCGACCTCGTTCTGGCAGCTCCTGCGACGTTGCTGGAACCATGTGTTCTGGCATTTGCCTTTCTATTGGATAATTTCAGCAACGTGGAGAGAGGGGACCTGCTGCATGGGTAACAGCTTCTCCTCCATATCTACCTACCCAGGCTTTGCGCCCTGGAGAGGACACTCCAGCTTCGCCTCACAGCGTCGAACCAACACGGGAAGCGACAGTCTACCGGTTTTAAGTCTTCTGCTCGATTGGCGAAGAGTGTGACGCCAGGGGTTGCTTCTGACAGTGGGAGGGGTCATCGCGCCCCACTGGGCAGCTACCGCCCACCTCAAGCTGGGCAAACCCCAGCCAATAAGGTGTTGCCTCGCCACGGTCTGTTAACCTCACTGGGTGCGTGGGGTTTAGGGTGAAAACCGACAAGCGGCCCGACAACTTTGCACCAAGCAATACCAAACCTAAGAAGAAAATATCAACTGCCCTAAAGCTGGGCACATGGAACGTCAGAACACTGACACCAGGTTTCTCTGACGACCTGCAAGAAATCAATGACGCCCGAAAAACAGCAATCATCGATAGGGAGCTGAGCAAACTGCAGATGGATATTGTTGCTCTCCAAGAGACCAGGCTCCCTGGATCAGGATCTGTGAGAGAGAGGACCTTCTCTTTCTTCTGGCAAGGAAAACCACCTGATGAGACCAGAGAACATGGTGTGGGATTTGCCGTCAGGAATGCACTGTTGGGATACATTATGCCACCGATGGGGGAAACTGAACGAATTCTGTCTCTGCAACTGCACTCCCAAACAGGACCAGTCAATGTAATTAGTGCATATGCACCAACCCTGACTTCTCCAGCAGAGGCAAAGGAAAAATTCTACGATGACCTCAACAGAGTCATAGCGAGAATCCCTGTAAAGGAGCCACTGTTCATCCTCGGCGACTTCAACGCCAGAGTGGGTGCCGAGCACAACATTTGGCCCACTTGTCTGGGTCAATTCGGCATAGGGAGGATGAATGAGAACGGGCAACGTCTGCTAGAACTCTGCTGCCTTCATGGTCTCTGTGTCACCAACACGTTCTTCGGCACAAAGCCTCAACACCGAGTATCTTGGAGACACCCCAGATCCAAGCACTGGCACCAGCTTGACCTGATTCTTACCAGGCGTGCAAGTCTACCCAGTGTCAAGATTACGCGTAGCTACCAGAGTGCTGTCTGTGACACCGACCACTCCCTGGTCTGTAGCAGGGTCAAGATGCAACCAAAGAAGATTCATCACTCGAAAAAGGCGGGCAGACCTCGCATCGACACCACCAAGACCCGAAACCAGGACAAGGTGAAAGATTTTGCACGCGTGCTCGAGGAAGCTCTCCCTGGCCCAGCCGGGGTCACTGCCTGTAAAAGATGGGAGCACTTCAGAGACGCTGTGTTCAACGCTGCCATTTCCACCTTTGGCAAGAAGACCAGCAGGTCGGCTGACTGGTTCGAGGCTCACTCGGAAGAGATGACACCTGTCATCGAAGAGAAGAGAAACGCCTTGGCAGCCTACAAAGCCTGCCCAAGTCAGCGCAACTTACAGATCCTTCGGGCCATCCGCTGCAAAGTACAGCAGAGCGCCAGGCGATGTGCCAACAACTATTGGCTCCAGCTCTGCTCCCAGATACAGACTGCAGCGGATACAGGCAATGTAAGGGGAATGTATGACGGCATCAAGCAGGCCCTCGGCCCAATCCAGAGGAAGACCGCTCCTCTGAAATCTGCCACTGGCGAGGTGATTCAGGACCAGACACTGCAGCTGAAGTGCTGGATCGAGCACTACTCTGAGCTATACGCCAGGGACAATGTGGTCACCGAAGACGCCCTGAGCGCCATTGAGTGTCTGCCTGTGCTAATGGAGCTCGACAGCGAACCGACCCTCGAAGAACTCAGTGATGCCCTAGACTCCCTTGCTTCTGGTAAAGCTCCTGGCAAAGATGGCATTCCTGCTGAGACCTTGAAGTGCTGCAGAGGTAGCCTGCTCATGGAGCTGCATGAAATTCTCTGCCTCTGCTGGGAAGAAGGAGAGGTGCCACAGGACATGAGGGATGCCAACATCGTCACGCTGTATAAGAATAAAGGTGACAGGGGCGACTGCAACAACTACCGTGGAATCTCCCTCCTCAGTACTGTCGGAAAGCTGTTTGCTCGAGTCGCATTGAAGAGGCTCCAAGTACTTGCAGAGAGAGTCTATCCAGAATCACAATGCGGATTCAGAGCTGACAGGTCCACCATCGACATGGTCTTTTCCCTCAGACAACTGCAGGAGAAATGCAGGGAACAGAAGCAGCCACTCTTCATAGCCTTCATAGATCTGACGAAGGCCTTCGACCTCGTCAGCAGGGATGGCCTGTTCAAGATCCTCCCCAAGATCGGATGCCCACCCAGGCTCCTCAGCATCATCAGATCTTTCCAGGAGAACATGAAAGGCACCGTGGTCTTTGATGGACTAACATCAGACGCCTTTGACATCCGAAGTGGAGTAAAGCAGGGCTGCGTACTGGCTCCAACCCTATTCGGGATTTTCTTCGCAGTTATGCTGCGGCACGCCTTCGGATCTGTCACGGAAGGCATTTACCTCCGGACCAGGTCGGATGGAAAGCTCTTTAACCTCGCCAGGCTGAGAGCCAAGACGAAGGTTCGGCTGAGGTGTCTGCGCGACTTCCTTTTGCCGACGACGCAGCAGTCACTGCCCACTCAGCCGAAGACCTCCAACGGCTCATGACCCGCTTCAGCGAGGCCTCTCAGGCTTTCGGACTCACCATCAGCCTGAAGAAAACACAAGTCATGGGACAAGGAGTGGACTCCCCACCTGACATCGGCATCTCCGATTCCAAACTGGAAGTCGTTCACGACTTCGTGTACCTGGGCTCCACAATCTCTGACTCCCTCTCTCTTGATACGGAGCTAAACAAACGCATCGGTAAGGCATCTACTACCATGTCCAGACTGACAAAGAGAGTGTGGGCCAACAATAGGCTGACTGAGTATACTAAGATTCAGGTTTACAGAGCCTGTGTCCTGAGCACTCTCCTTTATGGCAGTGAGTCTTGGACACTCCGCGCCCGTCAGGAAAGACAGCTGAATGCCTTCCACATGCGCTGCCTTCGACACATCTTGGACATCACCTGGCAGGACAAGGTGACAAACAACAACGTCTTGGGGAGAGCAAGAATCACCAGCATGCACACAATGCTGAAACAGAGACGAATGCGCTGGCTCGGGCACGATGTGCGAATGGGCGACGGCAGGATCCCCAAGGATCTCATGTACGGAGAGCTGATGCAGGGAAAGCGTCCAACAGGCAAGCCCCAGCTACGGTACAAAGACGTATGCAAGAGGGACCTGAAAGCCATGCACGTCGATCTTGCTATATGGGAGACACTGGCTGCAGACCGTTCAGCTTGGAGGCAGTCTGTTCAAAGAGGTCTCTCCAAGTTCGAGGAGTCACTGGCCAAGGAATCGGAGGCAAAGAGACAGAGAAGGAAAGCCAGTAGCCAGGAAGACAGACCAGAATCGGACTTCGTTTGTGCTCGGTGTGGGATGGACTGCCACTCTCGGATTGGCCTCATCAGTCACACCAGACGCTACACCAGGATTGACAACCAGAGCGCAACTCCATAGTCTCCCGAGACTGAAGGATGCCTACTGCTACTAATATTTCATGGCAGGACTTGCCCCAAACAGATCAACATCTGCGAGTTGCTGACCTCCTACCCATGCCCTTACCATGCTCATATCCGGGTCCCTTTCTGTTTGTTCCTGCAACTCTCACATATTCATTCCTAATCTACCTGCAGTTCTTTCAGTTATAATGTTAACACTCACTGCTTCTGGAACCATTACACCGGGTTTCCTCCTAGACGCGTCTGCTAGATTCGTGAGGCAGTCACCACCTGGATCCCAAGGAAAAACAACCATGTTTGCCTCCTCCGACCAATAGTCTTTGATGGGAGTCTTTGTGCTTAAGCGTCTGGTCGTCCCCCGAGACCAAACACTACATGTGCATGCAAATGAACCTGTAGCTAATGGGACTAGATCGTCCACCGTTTCCTGGAATACTGCCCAGTTCTGGTGGGCTTTACGACAATAGGAATATCCCCCACGTGGCAAGTCTTGGAAAATTTTATTTTTTTATTTTTTAATGGAAAATTTTTCAAACAAACATTTGGAATGGCGATGGGACGTCCTGTCGGAAGTGGGTACACACACATATTGGGCGTCTCCACCCCTAGATAAAGAGTCTGTGTTAGTGTGTTTCTTCCCTGCTCGGTGTTTGATCTTTATGTCATATTGGCTTGGTTCCTCCAGGCATCGAGTTAATTGGCCCTGAGGGTTCTTAAACCTAGTCAGCCAGACCAAACTGGCGTAATCTGTGCTGATTGTAAAAGATCGCCCAAAGAGATAGTGTTGAAAAGAGTCTTGTAAACCAAACAACTGCCAATAATTATTTTCTAGTACAATACCTTCTCTGTTCTAGGGTCAAGGCGAAGCTGGCGTATGCAATTAACTTTTTCTTGTTCTTCTTGAATCTGTAGCAGTTCCGCACCTATCGCCCAGTCGGAGGCATCAGTGTCCAGCATAAAGGTGTCCTGCCCATTAGGTAGTGCCAAAACGGAAGCTGTAGTTAAAGCCATTTTGATAGCAACAAAAGCATCATGTTGTTTTTCACCCCATTCAAACTGGTTTGCACTTGCCAATGCATATAAGTGAGCGGCTAATTCTGTGAATTCCCTTATAAAAGCTCGATGGTAGTTGGATAATCCTAAGAATCTTTCCTAGCCTTTGGATGGCCTCGGAGATTGCCATCCCACCATTGCAATGATTGCCTCTTGTCCCAGTTCGAGTTCCGTCCTGCTAACTACCCTTCCCAGGAACTCAACACCCTTCCTGAAAAGAGCACATATTTGTGGTTTTAGGCGTAAGCCTTCTGAATCTTTAAAAAATCTGTGCTAGATTGGAGAAGTGATTTTGGAATGAATCACCCAACACCAAGATATCATCCAATAAAGCTAGCACAGTTTTCCAGTTTAGCTCTTGTGGCACCAAATTCATAACTTGGGCATTGGTAGCCAGAGCATTACAGATACAATGTCCATTTTTCTAAACTCGAACAGCCGATACTTAGTAATGAATGCTGTCTTCTTCCGATCTTCCTCAGCTATATTGATCTGATAGCACGCTGAATTGGCATCTAATTTACTGAACTTATTTCCTTTTTTACTGAAATAAATTTTACTTTTTACTTATTTCTACTTACTGAATTAATTTACTGAAACACATTTCCAGCCAACGTGTCCAGATATTCATCAACTATAGGAATTAGGCACACGTCCTTTATAGTGTGGGCGTTAAGTTCACGGAAATGTACACACCACCAAACAGACACATTCCGTTTCCTCACTAAGACTGGTGATGATGCCCACTCAGACACTGATGGTTGAGTAATACCTGTAACAAGCATTCGCCGAAGATGTCCGCTTTCCTCATGCGCAAAACATACAGGTGTACGTCGTATTTTCTGTTTCAAAGATCTGGCATTATGTGTCAATGTGATGAGATTCCTCTTCGAAAGATCCGAGGTCAAACTCACTTGTGGCAAAGAGGTCCCGAAAAGTCCATTACAAGTGGGTCAATTGACTTGCCTGTTCCTCTGTCAGCGTTTCTTCAACGCCCTGTAGCATATTCCTCATATGGGGAGGTAGGTTGTCCTGGATTTTCCCTTCTAAGTTTCCCACTGACCTTACTGATACATTCGGGCAAGACCTGGATAGAATTCCCCATGCAACCTCTGCATTAACCGCATGCATCTGCCGTTTTAGTGTAATGTTCCGCTCTGTCACATTGAGAATACATACCTTCAAGGTATCCTCATTCTGATGGAGCTTGCAAACCAAAGGCAATTTCCCATCTTCCAGGCGTTCCACTTCACACTGGGACATAACTGTCCAATTCACACCTGACCATTGCAACCGAATGTGGCGGAATAACAGTATATTAGGACACTGCTACTTTAGCTATACAAGGACCCGGGCTAGTGTTAGGTAAGTCTTTCATCCCAAACTGCATGGGAATCACTTGTCCCATTAGTATCATCTGGGATGTGTTAAGGACTATACTGGCCCCTTGGCTTTTCATAAAATCGAGCCCTAATAACATGTCATCTTAAATGGGTGGCACATACACCTTTACCCTAAATATTTTTCCTGCAATGAGTAATGTAATGGGACCTACCAGCATTCCGGGAATTCACATAGATTTCCCAGCAGTGTTTAGGGTTATTTTTCGGGTGATATGACAAATCCCTTCATATTTGGAGGGACCTGAAGACCCATAAATAGCAGCAATGTTATGTTGAAAAGTCTGGGCCCGATCAATATCCTTCTCCATTTAAGAATTCTTGGCAATGGAAATGTATTCCGCAAGACTCATATGTAACCCCTGGCCAAATCGCATTACTGCCATCTGCTCCTCTTCCCCACCGTAGATCATATTTGAAGACTCGATGAGCCAAATGTTGGACTCTGTCAGCCCAGTGAACGAGTTCCTCATCAGACTCTTGATGAGCCTAAATAAACTTCATCATAGCCTCGTCCAGGAGTTCTTTGTCTCCCAAACTGTTTAACAAGCCTACGCATCATGCGAGTATAATAGGTGGGTGTGTCCGATCAAGAATGCGATTGTAAAAATCGCTCGCTTACCCTTGAGACATCAATCCAACTGATCAGTGAGGTGGAACCATTCCAGTCCTTCCCAGAGGCATAGGATGTAGAGCGACGGTAGAATGGAGACCAATCGGACTTTTCATCATAATCTAACTCCCGAGGCGGACGACGGAATGACTGCTTCTGTTGGCGATGACCGGTCTGCCTGCTAGGGTAAGTGGAATCATCGGAATAAGAATTCTGTGAACTAGCCGACGAATGTCTAGTAGCTTCCCTGAGCTACGGTCGAACGAGACGATTGTTGAGACGAGGCACGTCCGTGCCGAGGAAAATGTGAGCCTCCAGACCTATGGGTAATTAGTGGTGGGGTTCTTTGCCAGGTCTGTCCGTGTGCAGCAGCACCCCCAGAAGAAACGGAGGCTTTCCCATCGCAGGAATGTGAACGACCCCCAGCATTAGAATCCGGAAGAGTGCGAGGGCTGGAGCCATGTAGAGAGGGGTCTTATGTCAAAAGATATAGCATCTAACAAGGCGAACGTGACCCGAAGATAGGAGATGTGAGAAATATTGTCAGCCGAAATTATGCGAAAGTGTCTAAACCTTACAATTCGATTAGCCAAAATGTTCGACACCCCAGGCAATGACACGAATTCACGAACTGATGCTGTGTTTATCTGGATTGGAGGCATGCTGCAGTAATGAAAAGCCAAAGTGCAGAAATATTCCGTGCAGAATGTATTCTAACGGACAGGTTACAGCCACTAAATAAAACAATAGGACAAGCCAGGAAATAGACCCTAATTCTAGATGTATACAAAAATAATACTCCACATCCAAAAACGTAACTAATGGATGTTGGGGAATCTTGGGAAGTATACAGTATGCTTGAGGTAATAATTCACTATACAAAGCCAGAGAGGAAAAAACGCAGGTTGGAGTCCAATATTTGGGACTAATCGAACACCGCATTGCTTCCTCTCAGAACTTGGGGGCTTGCCATACTTGAAATAGCATAGAACACTATTAAAATTACAGGATAACCTTAAGAAATTCAAACACTTAACTTAGTCATGCACTTAAATCTAACGTCATGCACTTAAATCTAGGATATTTTTCAATATCGGGAAATGTCATAAATTCATGTCGACTGTAGAAAGTGGTTGTTTCAACGGTGCACGTAGTGTACAGAAAGGCACAAACTGGCACACTTGAAAGTGCAACTTAGGTGAGAATATGTATAGGTAGCCCACTGTTCAATGTACGAATACCACATGAATTTATGCCACCCTAAAAAGTGGAAATTTCTAAACCACACTTACTTCAGGTAAAAACACTTATATCCACCTAAAACTAGATGCATGCACTTATAACCAGATATATCAATACATATATATTTGAAAGTCTAAGCATTGTATTATGAAAATGTTCAAAGACATGTATTTCAGGTGAAAGTTGAAACACTTCATGGTGCAAGTAGTAGTAGGCATCCGTCAATCCCGTGGGGTTCTGGAGTTGTGCCCTGGGTGTCGAGTTGTTGTAGTCTAGTTCGATTATTATTATTATTAACTTCTTTATTGACAAAATTAATTACAATTTTGCCTAATCTGAGGATTTCGATTAAGTCTTATTAAAGTGAGGATAATGCTGGTATTTACTGTCACGCAGGAAAGAGGGTCATACATAAGACATTAGGTCTAAACTGTAGGTGGAAGTACATATATATATCATGGTTACAATCAATGTTTTAATGTATGGATATGTGAAAACAACTTTCTATTGTGCACAGCCACACAAGGGCAAGAATGGGTTCATAAGTGATACAGCTTAGAAGTAATATAAATAAAAATTGTTCTTCATTCTTTAAAAATGGACAAGCAAATTTTGGATAAATTGTTAGGATGTCGTCCAGAACACCTGAGTCAATAAAATAGTTACACAGTTGGTGGTACAAGAGGCTAGGAGGTCTAAAGTCCTTTACGGTTTCACATTCAGCAATATAGTGTTCTAGTGAATGCATTAAAGGTTTATCACAGAGTTTACAACCTGGGTATTCTGGTAGTGGCTCAGCTTCACTAACCTGCCAGATATGTCTATAGCCATGGCAAATTCGTGCAATGACTGCATCACATTGCCTGGTCCGGTTACTGTGCTGACCATACAAATACCTATTATTACAAAACTTGTCATAACTTTTAATGCTGCAGCTTTCAGGTCTCTGGGCATTTCTTAGTTCTTCTAAATCTGAATTAATTTCTTTAATTTGTATGTTTCTAATAATTGCATTAGATAGTCCAAAGTCATAATCAATGTTTTCTTTCCTGCAAGCCTCATTGGCCAATCGATCAACAAAGTCATGTTTTCCAACTCCAACATGGGATGGGATCCACACAAATTTTATGGAAGAGTTATTATCATTGGTAAAAATTACATTCCATTTAATATTACAAGTTACTTCCGACATACATTGTGATGGGTTATTTAAGGACTGCAGAGCACTTATCTTGAGGTTATCTTGAGATGATTTCGGGGTTTTAGTGTCCCTGCGGCCCAGTCCTAGACCAGGCTTCCACCCCCAGGAAGCAGCCCGTGACAGCTGACTAACACCCAGGTACCTATTTTACTGCTAGGTAACAGGGGCATAGGGTGAAAGAAACTCTGCCCATTTTTTCTCGCCGGTGCCCGGGATCGAACTCGGGACCACAAGATCACAAGTCCAGCGTGCTCTCCGCTCTGCCGACCGACTCACTTTTAGTCACAGAAAATAACTTTACCACCATTGAGTTTAAGGTATTCAGTGGCTTCATAAATGCCCAATAGCTCGGTCTGTGTCGTGCTTGCCTAGTTGTTCAATCTCTGTGTACTAGACATGATCATTTAATTCCATTTATATACTGAACATGCACAACCTGTTCTACCAGTGCCTAACTGCACAGAGGATTCAGTCGATTTGAGAATTTGAAGATGACAGTCAATAGCTTCTAATGTTATACATCTGAAAATTTCAGTGCTATACATTTGTTTTACACTGATGGGGGTATAATGCAGAGAGACCTGCACATCTTTCTAAGGGGGAATATAGTGAACAGTTTTATCAGGATTAAGAGACACGTTCAGTTTCAGAAGATTATAGGTACAACAACTGAGCTACACACTGTAAGGAGTTTTTTGCGGCTGATTGAGGGAACAGTCAGAATTGTTTAGAATGGATATCAATTTAATTTGAATAGAGCTGGGGGGACCATTATTTTTCAAAGTTTTGGCGCAAAACATAATACTAAGTAGAACTATTCTTTCGTAAATTGAAGATAAGTTTAGTTCCTTCCTCATGTTAACAATTCTAACACTTCTAGGACATCCCAGGATGATACGCATGGCATCATTCTGGGACAATTACAAGGCATCTAGGCCTTGTAATTGTTTAGGAGAAAAGTTATTATGCAAGGCATAATAATCAACAACAGATCGTATAAAGGCAATAAAAAAACTACGAGCATATTTTATGTTAATGCCAAATCCTTTGCCAACAAGAGTTTTGAGAGGTTTAAGACGCTCAACAAGTTTTTTTGCGGATGTTGCTGATGAGATTTGTATCATTAACCTCGACTCCAAGATATATATAAGGCTCACAAGTCTCCACAGGCACTCCATTAATAGTTAACATGAAGAGAATGGGGAATAAGTACCCATGTTTTATCAACAGAGATTATGAGGCCACATTCAATTACTTTCTTGGAGAATGCATCAAGTAACACTTGTAGCCTTGGTTTACCGTGTGCCATAATACAAATATCATCAGCATAACATAAAACAGTTTCAGTAGGTTGTACAGGTATGTCATGGATAAGTTTGTGCATAAATATATTGGAGAGCATAGGGCTGAGGACACCACCTTGAGGTGTGCCTAGTTCGAATGCATCTGTTCTTGTACTTTTAACTCCTTTAAATAGGACACTAGCACGCCTGTTGGATAGGTAGCTCTTTATCCAACTCAGAAGATTACCTTTGATTCCAAACTCAGCAAGTTGCTCTAATATTATTTCGCCATTCGCTACATCGAAAGCTGACTTTAGGTTAATAAAGGCTGCCTGTGTCCCATCCTGGGAGTTTACAAAATATTCAGCAAAGCATGTTTGTGTGCTACACTTGGGCATAAACCCGTATAGGTTACGAGCCAGTTTATCTTTGACCTGAAACATGACACGATTGAGAACAATTCTCTCCAAGACTTTACACATGCAAGATGTAAGGGAAATGGGTCTGAATGTTTGAGAGTTATGTTTAGGAATTGGTATTATGACACTTTGTGTCCATTTCTTTGGCAAGATACCTTGTGAGAGACTCATTTGATAGAGGTCAAGCAGAGGGTGGCTAGGGACATCATTCAGTAAGCTCAAGGTGCAATAAGTTATACCATCCTCACCAGGGGCAGTTTGTTTAGGTTTTCCTAATGCTGATGTTAATTCAAAGAGGGTTATAGCAAATTGATCTGTGAAATCTGGCGAGGAGCGTGCTATTTCAATATTAAAGTTTCTGTTAATGTTGGTATGATTTAAATGCTGCTGTATATCTGGGGGTAGGGAAGAAATTTGTGAGACACTAGACCATTGAGCTAGGAGCATGTCAGCATATTCTGCAGGAGTATGATGAACCTGGTCTGGGGCTGAAGGTTTGGTAATGTTTTTAATTTTGTTCCACATTTCCAATAATGTTGTAGTTCTATTGATACCTTGTAGGAATTGTTCCCAATATATGTCCTTATCTTGACCCTTAAGCTAGCGAAAATCTCTGTTGGCATTGAGGAATGCAAGTAAATTGTCAGCTGTTTTATCTCGTTTATAACAGTCAGCAAGCTGAAGCACTTTAGCTCGCTCTGCAATAATAATAGAATCCTCTGTCCATGAGGAAGAACGAGTGTTCTTTTTTTTCCTTGATTTAACCCAGGTATTATGATAACCGGTAATGATACTGACAAGATCATTGTAAAAGTGGTCCACTGATACAGGTGTATACCCAGTGTACCACTTATATACATAAGCCTTAAAGTGCTGTTTAAGATTGTCTGGAATGTTAATTTTAACTCTAGGATGAGGATTAGGCCTAATATCCGCCACATTGTATTCACAATATATTGCAAAATGATCACTTACTAGTTTTGGGATGAGCTTAACGTTGACGTTGCAATCTGCTAGGCTGTACCCAATCACATAATCCAGCCTATCTCCCAATAAATGGGTCTGTTTATCAGTATCATACACAGTAATATTATGATTAGTAAGGTATTTCAAGAAGACCCTTCCATTATTGTTACACTGAACTTCACCAACCAAGAGCAGTGTGACGAGCATTAAAGTCACCCATACATAACATAGCTGTGTTACCTGTAGGTTTCGGTAGCAGGTCTGCACTAAGTATACTACATCGTCCATATACAGTAGGAAATGGCTATTTGTAGTTTTGATAATGTATACTATCACTCCTGTGATTTTTATTTAGTTTACAGATTAATCCACTCTTAATATACGTGATTAAACCAGTTCCAATATCGTTGTTGTATGCTATATACCCAGGTATCCTGGTTGGGACCTTCTTGATAGTTGTGGACGTATATGGTTCCTGTAAACAGATCACATCCACGTCTCTCATTTTAGCATATAAGATTACGTCATGAATCCGAAGATAAACACTTCGAAAGTTCCAAGAAAGAAACTTAATGGTTTTTGTTTGATGAGCCATGGTTAAGTATCAAAGGAATTAAGGTAACATTTAAGCTCGTTAAACACTTGGGCAACATAAGCAACTTTGTCCCGTGTGTCCTGACTAATATCACTTTTGCGTAGGATGCGTTTAACCTGAGTAGCAGTTGGTGTTCTCTTAAACTCTTTATCTGTAACCAACTCAAGGGTTTCATCATTATCTAGTGGGGGTGTCAGTGAGGGATCAATGACTATTCTAACACCATTCCCCATGGAGATTTGACACTCATGTTCCGTAGAGATAGGTGGAGTAGCCTCAACAGCTGCAACATTATCACTCGCTTCAATACTGGTGCTGGGAGAATTTACTTGATCACTATCGCTAGCATGATTCACTTCACCACTATCACCGGGCAGATTCGTCTCTAATGTTTTTATTTTAATTTCCAATTCAGTAATTTTCTTTTTTAACCAGCCAATTTCTTCTGTATCTTTACTTGTTTGCCTTAGTCCGACGATAATTGGAAACTGCTTACTAGAGGTGACATCAGGAGCTTCCTGCTGGGTGCCTCCTGCACCTGGACCAGACGCCACTGGCGTCCTGCTCATGTTAGAGAGGGCGGGGCGTCGAGGGCAGCCACGATGACAAACATCTGCGCCTTCACGCAAACACCTGGGACACCTCCGGACCGGAGGAGAGACTTCCTCCCCGTCCTCAAGGGTAGGGGGGATCCCTGTGAGGACACTGCCTTATATCGTGTTGTTCAGCACAGAGCCCACACACAGGGTCATGTCGACAGTACGTAGAGATATGATGAGTACCGTGGCACTTATAACAAACAACAGGGGGGATTCCCAAGATCTGATAGGACTTGATGGGATGAAATGTCCAAAGAAGGTGTAATGTTCAGGGGGAGGGTCACTGCCATTCCAAACAACGATGATCCTGTTGAGAGGTTGACCATCCTTATGTATCCGTCTTGCCTTGTAGACTCCTTCAAGGTTATAAGCTCTCTCAAGAGGAAAACTCTCTCTTTGGGAAAACTGGTAACAAGATATTCCTTAAATTTTTTAAGGCGATTGATGATGTCTTCTCTGGTGAAAACAATATTTCCAATCTTACCTTCAACCAGTTGAGTGATGATATCTTCTTGCCTACGTGACACAAAGATGTTAGGGGATGCTGGTCTAGGTCGGACTATATCGAGGAATGTTTTGGAGAAATTATTAGAAAGTTGTTCGAACCATGTCAGTTTATCGTGGGTGGTTGTTTCAGCTGGGAATGCCAGGCGCATATAGTCAGCGCAGGGAGCAATAGGAGGCTTAGGTGGGCGTGCCCCTCGCTGGGTGGGCCCACAACCGCCCACCTCCACTTTCTTCACACGGGTTCGGTGTTCCTGTCATCATTGCCAATGATCTCCTCGCCATCAGCAGAGTCTGCACGTTTAGAATTTCTTCTCGCATTCCGTGATTGTTGCACGTGCCACTCATTGTCTTTATCCAAATAAGCATCGAGTTCCATGTCATCGGGTGACTGCAACCCACTTCGAGCACCAACATATTCCTCGCCGACGGGCTCAGGATCCATTGCTTGGAGATCACTTGGATTAACAAGCACAACAGAAGGTAGGTTGGTACAGAGCCCGGTTGCCATGACAACGGGCCAGGAGGTGCAGCACAGGATAGCTGCCCAGGGCTCCACCACTCACCCAGCTAGTACACTGTTACCCACCTCATGTAAACACACCAGTCGTGCACACAAACCACGACGCTGGGAAGGAGGGCCCAAGGACTATTTTACACACGAGGGGAGCGTCAGGCCAGGTACACCACAAGGCGATCCAGTGCCGTCCCACTGTTCCTCTCGGAAATCTTCAGATACCGCCACACAAATAATGTCTGCATGAATTTCTAGACAATCCAGCTATCCACAACCTACAACGGTTGGTAGTCAGGGTGTCGCACACTTAATACCGCTGCAGCTGACCTATTAAGCACGCTAAAGGCTAGATCTTAGGCCTGTGTTAAACCGGACGAGGGGCACATCCTGACCGGCCAGTCTCGTGGCTCCGGGAAAACTCCAGTCTAGTTGGATGCAACGCCTGTTGTGGCTGTAAAGGCCCATCCGACAATGACAGTTCCGACTGCAGCGAGCACAGATAAAAACCAAAGCGGGTGCATGTGACAGTGGTCGAGACCTCCTCTGAAGTCTATTATCCTCTGCCTGCCTCTTCATTTCATCCTGGAATTGCTGGAGTCCCTTCTGAACTTTGCATCTCCAGGCAGGATCTGTCTGCAGCTGCTGCCTCCCAAGTGTTAATGTCGATGTTCATCTGCTTGAGGTCGCGTTTGCAAGTGTCTTTGAAACGTAGCTGAGGTCTGAGGTCTCTCCTTCCTAATGCCAGTTTTCCATACAAGAGGTCCTTCGGTATACGGCCATCTTTCATGCGTGTGACATGTCCCAGCCATCGCATGCGTCTCTGCTTCAGGAGAGTGAACACTGACGGGACTCCTGCTCTCTCGAGTACTGTATTGTTGGTGACGTGGTCTTTCCACGTGATGTCAAGCCTGTGTCTCAGGTTCCGCATGTGGAAGGTATTGAGCCGCCTCTCCTGGCGAGAGCACAGGGTTCAGGATTCCAAGCCGTAAAGAAGTGCCATGTAGACTTGTGCCTTGGTGTGCACTGTCAGTTTGGCATTTTCTCAAACGTGCTTTGTGAGCCTGGCCAGTGTTGTTGCGGCCTTCCTGATATGCCTGTTGAGCTCAGTGTCCAGGGAAAGGGTGTCTGAGATTGTGGAGCCCAGGTACACAAACTCGTGAACTGCCTCCAGCACATAGTCTGTGATGTTTATTCATGGTAGCTCATTGACGTCTTGTCCCATCACCTGTGTCTTCTTCAGGCTGATTGTCAGGCCGAATGCGGAACAGGCTGCGGCAAAGCGGTTGAGTAGCTGCTGCAGGCCTTCTGGTGTGTGTGTGGTGATCGCTGCGTCGTCGGCAAAGAGGAACTCCCTGAGGATTCGTATCTGTATTTTCGACTTTGCTCGGAGTAAACGTGTTTATGGTGCAAGACAAGGTAGAGAACAGTCCACCTTAAATCAGGTACAAATACATATGCACTAGTTTTCTTGACATTGTCTCCCTGGAGCCACACATCTGAAGAAAGTTTATTCCAAAAAATCCTAATAGCACAAGTAATGGAATAGTAGCAAACATTTGGAAGACCTGAAGCCACTGAGTCCTCCGCGACCGTGAGTAAACAAAAACACGGAGCCCGGATTCGCTCATGAACGGAGGGGCGGAATCCGTGAGAAGGGTAACAACTTCCCATCTGCGCAAAAAAAAAAAAAAATAGCTGTAGAAAACTAGGAAATGAAGAACTAAAGAAAAAAGAAAATACCAGATGCAGGAAAACCGCAAAGTAAATCACAACTGGTAGCACGAAACACCGACTTGTGGAGAGGCCTGACAGCATGTAGGAACAAATATTTCTGCCATTGCTTCGTACAGAGAACAATGAATTATGCAAAAATTAAGGAAAAAAGACGAAAATTGCAATAGAATGAAAAAAATACCGCAATGTGAGCATGAACCAGAGAAAACGAATCTAACGTTGACAAACTTTCAGAATGATTGGGATCAGTAAGGCTATCTTTCACGGGGAAGGAAAGAACAAAAGTGCAAAAAAGTATTTAGAATCTTTGAAAAACACATGAAGTGGGGCGTAAAGCACAGACACAGAAAGAAGGAACCACAATGTCTCAGACAACACAGCCAAAAACCATCGAACAGCAACCAGCAAACAGGAGAACAGCTATGGTGCAACAAAATGCAGTAAATCGAAACTGTAGCATTGAACACAAATAAATCTCGATCAAAGTTCGCAGGGCGATGATGAAGACAGCGTAGCGAAGTTCTCTTGATCACCGTTGAGGGCGATTACTCACTGCGAAAGTGTGGTGGCGGTCGCCAAAGGGTTAGTACAACCAACCACGTGGTATGACAAAGATATGATATAAGATCTAGAACAGGAGCTCACATTAAGCTGTAGTCTTCTGCCAGGATGATTGAAGTGATGCTCGGCTTCTTAGATGAGATAGGATGGGCAAGGTCCTAATTATCCAGCCAATATAAGATATCCCAATTCCTAGGAGGATCGGTAGCAGGTCTACGTGTGGTCAGGTGCGGTTCTCTTCTCTCTGCCTCTGTCTCCCTCCAGGCATGTACATGGGAGGTGTGCAGAGATGCTGTGCACGGCCACCGTCTAACAATCAGGAGCCCAGCTCTGCCTAAGATATAGAATGCTCCCGCTGGTGGGCACTTTGAATGTGGTTCCCTCCAATATTAACAGCCTAGGAACTATAAGCTTTGTTACATACGTACTATGGTGTACCGAGGACAGGTTGTAACCAGTCTATTTCGTGACACTGGGTGAGATATTGTGTACCCCCATTAACGAGGAACTAGACATGTAAACCACTGTGAGGCATTCATGGGTATACACGCCCTCATTGCACCTCTCACTCTACCACCCTGCAGGAGGAATAAGTGGTTCTGGTAGTCCTCGAGGGAGCCCCTGAGGTCTTTGGGTCCCACGGGGGGAAAGTGTTCACTTCAGTGGAGATCTCGGTATGGACACATTCGCCGTCTGAGAGAATCTTCAACACACACTACCCGGAGGTACACTGGCACAAATTCAGTAGCTTTTGGAATATGCTCCAATTAGAAGGTACTCCTTTATTAGTTCTAGGATGGAGACCAAGATACCTAGTGCTTGAAATTCGCTACTAATCCAGTGTCTGGCCCGATCTACAGCAACAATACAGCTGATTTTGGACTCATCCAGTGATTGATGCCACTTAAAGGAGAGATTTAGCAGATGAACAGCAGATCGGCCTTTTTTAAAACCATACTTTATATCACATAGCAGCCAATGATAGCCAAGAAATTATATAATTTGCTGTGAGATTAAAGTTTCGAGGATTTTACTAGTAAGTAAAATTTTAGTAAGTAAGTAATTTTACTAGGATACTGCTCTCCATCCACAGTGTCTGTAGTTACCAACCACTGAGCGACTCTTCTTTTTGTGTACTAGAATAACATGTGCATTCTTCCATAAGGAGGGCCCAATTCCCTGATTAGGCAGAGTTTGAAAGGAGAGGTGGACCCAACAGATCAGCCCAATTGTGTAGTAGTCTTGGATTGGCCTTATCTGGCCCCACACCTTTACCTTTATAGAACGCTTAAATGTGAAGCAGAACTTTCGGCCTGCTGCATACCCACTTCATTCATCGATGTTGTGCTTGGAGCAAGATGTGCAGTATGACGTTCAGGCTCAGGGACTTGTATCATGGCAGCAAAGTGGTTTGCCATTAGATCAACCTTCTCCTGATTGCTGGCTGCAATAGTTCCATCCTTCCGGTTTAAAGGCAGGATTGTGTCCTCAGATAAATATCCCTGCCGATCATTCACGGGGGACCACTAGACCTTGGATTCAACCCTTCCAGATGCAAGTTTTCTACGAGTTTTTGATTTCGAGATGATATAGACAAGTCTTGAACTTATTTCATTATATGACATAATTGTCAATAAATGTTTCTGTTATGAGCTGAAGGACGCCTTTTAAATCTCCCGCAGGCCTTGCTTTTGGTCTCGACTGCCATCCGGCAGCGATATCCAAACCAAGGCTGTTTGCCTGTTTGCCTGTGCTGGAGGTCCACAATACGATTGGTGAAGGCGTTTGCTTGACTGTTCATGTCCCCCTGTAGCAAGGCTTTCTAATCAGTTGCTGCTAGCTCTTAGCGGACGGCTTACTAGTTCCCCGTCCGAAAGTCAAGTTGTTCGAAGCAGCATAGCATAGGAAAGACAGCCTGGTGGTCTGATATGCCAACATATCACAAGGGTCTGCATTGAACTATACTATCAGGAAGGTCAGTAACAACACGACTGAAGGATGAGCCTGATATATGAGTAGGAGAGATCACATGGTTTTTGAGGTTGAAAACTGCTAAGAGTTCATCATAATCCCACAGTATGAGATACTGAATGAGGTCACCCACAATTATTATGTGCTAATATTTATGTTCTATTAGTAGGGAGACTAGGTTGTCCCTCAAGAAGTTGATTGGAAAAGCAAACTGCCACCGAGGTCTGAACATTGCACATAAGAGAGCATAAACGTTCTGGGATTTATGCAAATTTTGAAGAATACAATTTCAAGATGAACAGGAATGAGCAAATTATTAGGTTGGGCATGTACAGATTTACTAAAACAAACTGCAACTCCACCTTGCCCTGCCTGTCTCGTCGCGCATCCATGAGGTATAACCGGGAATTGTAGCAAAGTTCACAAGAGTCGTGTCATCTAGAAAAGTTTCTAGCAGCACAACCACATCAGGACGATGTGTTCACAAAGCTGTGTTTGAGATCGCCAACATTAGTGATGAAGCCCCTGACGTTGGAAATTATGTTAATGGATTAACTCCTCATGTTTGTATTTTGTTTGACAAAGAAAATGTGTATAGTGGCTTCCCTTGTGGCTGGTATAATAGTGGAGTGCAGTTCTGTTGTGTTGTGTAAAGCACAAAGACACCTGCAGACTTGGGTATGGATAGCAAGTTTACAGACGTGTGAGCGAGTGCACCAATTCTGAGTTCCTCTTTGATTCAAGATCAGGGTTGTGCACATTTGTTCCTGCCTCTCCAAATCATTTGTGGTTCGACAAGTGTTCTCCTGATGCTCTCTTCGGTGGTAGTGATTACACTTGAGGACCCTCTGGAAGTTCTGAGCACTATGCTCCATGCGATTGCATATAGAGCCAGGCTTCATCACGAGGCTGGAAGGTTGCACAGCCTGATAATTACAAGCACTTTAAGCGGATTCAACAGTTGAGCCTCATGTTATCCTATTGAGATTATCTTGAGATGATTTCGGGGCTTTAGTGTCTCCGCGACCCGGTCCTCGAAAAGGCCTCCATCCTCAGGAAACAGCCCGTGACAGCTAACTTCCAGGTACCTATTTACTGCTAGGTAACAGGTACATCAGAGTGAAAGAAACTCTGCCCATCGTTTCTCGCCGGCGCCCGGGATCGAACCTGGGACCACAGGATCACGCGTCCAGTGTTCTGTCCGCTCAGCCACCGGCTCCACTCATGTTGAGTACACTGCTGGCGTTGATGTTCAGAACTTTGCGGAGGTTGATTTTACGATGCCTGGCTATGATGGTTACTGATGGATGAGAGTATGGACTCTGAGAACATTGGCCAGGGAGGCGACGCCTTCGCCCAGTCTTCTAGGAAGTCTATTCTGCCTGGTAGAGTTTTGATCTGAATTTTGCACAGGGTAGTGGACACTACTTGATTGTGAACAGTAGTTACAAGAACCTGTGTGTCTGAATAGGTAAGAGTGGAGATCTCTTAGAGTACTGAGGTAGTGCTGACTTGTGTAACCTCGGTTGGTG
>WNGS01161452.1:15297-32347 GCA_020271785.1 Procambarus virginalis | reverse complement strand
AGGATTAAAGATCCCCAGGCTTCCGACAGTGAGGTTCCACTGAACTATGCGGTTTGCCCCCCTGCGCGTGCTTTTCGCCCGACGCGACTTCCTCGTCCATTTTCTACTTGCAAGCACACCATGTAGATCAACACATTGAAGAAGGTCAAATACGCCTTTAGAGCAGCGAGACTTCATGACAACTGGTATGTCCCGATAATTTCCAAAGGTAACAAACAATAATAGATAAATTAACTAAATTGGTAGAACATTTACCATGAGGCTAAACGTGAGTTAATAGGAGCAACTATGATCATCTGACCTCAACAACAAGGCTCAAACACCCTCATTAAACCAATAATCGAGAAAAGAATTTCCAGGGTTAACAGGGTGGCCCTAATCAATTAACACAGTACCTGGGCGTGGAATGGAACACAGGTACTGACGATATGAACTATCAGTCAGTACAAACCAATAATTCATCCTTTACCATGAGATAATTACTCTCATATGTCAGTCAACCATTTGACCCCTTTGGCTTACTTAGTCCTATATTAATAAGGGCAAACTCCTAATGCAGGAATGCAGGCAGAAACATATGGGATGGGATGATCCATTGCCAATTGAGGTGCAAGATAAATGGCAAATACTCGCCACGGATTTCAATCAACTTAGGTGTTTTGTAAATTTCCTCGTAAATGCGTTCAGGACAGCACTTACCTACGGCCACCCGCCTCGACAGCTAGCAGTCCCTTTCTCTTGGCACGTTGGACATTGTAAATCAGTTTACCATCGCTGAGTGATTAGTAACCGCATGAACGTAAATTAAAGTAACTAGTAAAGAGATTAATCAGCTGTCTGGTAGTACTAGGGATAATGGGATTTTTTTACTGAATGCTCGACGGGTAGAGTGTTGTTTAATTTCCGCGTTACTAGTGAGAGTTGTAAGAGAAGGTTATTAAATTAACGTAAATGTTATTTGTTATTACACGTAAATCACATTGTTATTGATTGTTGATCGGCCGTGGGACGGAGTGTTAACGTAAGGATTAATTGAGGAAGGGTTGCTGGAAGTTGCCAATGAACCCATTAGTCATTGAAAGGCTACTGATTTTGTTGCATTTGCAACCCACCCATTGCAGTGTAGACTGCGTCTGAGGCGCAGAACAGCAGGAGGTTACTGGGAGACGTGTTTCAGAACCAACTGTGTCATTTGTTGTAATTGTGATTATAAATCATGCTTAGTTCTTGTTTCTTTTTGCTTCCTCTGTGGTCACGCTTATGTTCCAGTTAGTTCATTCTTATGCCGGTCCGAGGGGCTGGTGTGTAGCTGTGATTGATAGTGTCACAGGAAGGATTTCGTGTAACCGTCTATTTATATTCTTTTTGTTTTTGTTGAGTAGTTAGTATTATATTGAATAAACTAAATTGTTATGTTTAACACTGTCTTTTCGTTCCACTCACCACATTATAATTGCTTATGCAAGTGTTCTGTCACACTTGACTATTAAAATTGAGACTGATTCAGAGTTTGGACCAAATATACGGCACCACACAATAATAAATTATTGTTGTGAGATCCCAGGACCTACTCGTTAGATTCGCTACGGCGATTAGCGAAGGTCGACGGCCCAAGTGGGGGGGATTTCAATTTTATTGGGGTCTCGGCGTTTGCTCGCACCGAGTCAATTGTTCATATTATGTTCCCAAGAGTGGGGAATGAGCTGTTTACTACACTGGTGTCTTAGCTAAGCATAGTCCTGCCTCAGGCGACCTAATTGAATATCACGACAGGAATAAGTGTTAAAAGAATTAAAGAAAACTTTTAGAAATTTTCCGAGCTCAATTCCTCAATTATTTCACTTATTCCCACTTAATCTAAGTCAAACTCTCACACAAGCATCCACACCCAGTTAGATTCCCCCTCCCTGCTAAACCCATAGCCAGTTAGTACCCACACCCAGCTACACCAGTGACAGTGCAAGAGGCACTGAATTACAGGCCAATATCCTTAACTTGTATACCATGCAAGGTAATGGAAGAAGATCGTGAGGAAAAGGCGTCGTAGGGCACTCTAGAGGGAAATAACTTTGTAACGCACCACCACACATGGGTTCAGGGATGGTAAACTGTGCCTCACAGGTTTAATAGAGTTTCATGACCAAGCAACAAAAATTAGGCAGGAAAGAGAAGGGTGGGCCGACTGCATTTTCCTGGATTGCCAAAAGCCTTTGACACTAGGTACCGCACAAAAGGCAGTTAAAAAGTTGGAGCAACAGGCAGGAGTAAAAGGGAAGGATGCTCCAGTGGATAAGGGAGTACTTAAGTAGCAGGAAACAGCGAGTATCGGTGAGGGGGGAGACATCAGAGTGGCGAGATGTCACCAGCGGAGTCCCACAGGGCTCAGTACTTAGGACCCATCCTGTTTCTAATATCATTGTGAACGATCTTCCGGAGGGTATAGACTCCATTCCTCTCAATGTTTGCTGATGATGCAAAAAAATTATGAGAAGAATCAAGACGGATGAAGATAGACAGAGACGTACAGGATGACCTGGATAGAAACTAGAGGAATGGTCTAAAAAATGGCTCCTAAAGTTCAACTCGGGAAAGGGTAAGGTGATAAAATTAGGAGAAGGGAGCCACGCGAGGCTAGAACACAAGGATCATTTGGGAGGGGAAATCCGCAAGAGTCAAATAGAGAGAACGATCTGGGGGTTGTATCACCACCGAACCTGTCCCCAGAAGCCCACATCAAAAGAATATCATCAGCAGGATAGGCCTAGACTGCCATACATAAGAACTGTCCAGAGAAATTTGGTGTAATTACGATCCTCTTCTTGCAAGCTACTCTAAGGAAAGCTTTACTGATATCAGCAGATAAGCACAAAATACCAGTACGGAATCGTAACAGTACATCATGTAGCCTTTGTGTTAGGCTAGGTCCGTTTGGAGACATTCATTCAAAGACACGCTGCTTGCCTTCACTTGGCACTACAGTTGAAAACAATACGTATTGGTGTTGTCAATGAATCTTTCAACACAGCGTGATGGGGTAAATAGTGACCTGTTTTCCGGTCATCATTATCAACAACTTCAATAAATTTACTGTTGAGTTGTTGCTGAATAATTGATGGTACATATTTAATTTATCTGGCTGTTTCTTCAGCCGTATTAATTGTGACTGTAATTGAGAGGCTGCCATGAAATAATTAACTGGAAGTTGTGGATGATTCAACTTCCATGGCAATCTCACCAGTATTGTTTGTCTTTATAGACAACTGTATCCAGATATTGCTGGTAAGTCCACATATCATCAGGACTTGGTTGTTCAGGGACAATACCTAAAGTGTCTAGATCCCACAAACGATGTACAGGTGGATCAGACTCAATATCTTCAGATATTTCTCTGAAATGTAGGGGTGACTGTTCCAAGCCTAGTCACGCCACTATTGCATTGTTATCTTGTTTGTTGGTTGACGCTGCCCTTTGTTGGAAAAGCACCGGTCCAGTAAGCAACTTGCCTCCAGCAGATGACAACAAATTCATTCCGTGTGTCTGGTGCATCCAGTTATAAATTTATAATAATGGTCAGCGCCTATAAGTATACCAACATCTGTGAGGCAGTCAGAATTTATTTGTAATCTGCTAGCCTCATGCGGTTTCGTTTAAGATATCTCGCAGTGCGAGCTAGTCCTGTGACCTGCAGGTCTGAAGGCAGTTTATCAACTACTACCGCTTGTATTGGACTAGTAGAAGATCCAAGTCTCACTAATACCTTGACTACTTGGTATTCACGAGGTCCACTATTAGTCAAGAACCCAGAAATGTTCAGTCTCACACTTTTGGCAGTTTTTATTTTAACTGCTACTAATTGTTGCGTGATAAAGGTTTTCTGTGATCCCTGATCAAAGAGACCTCTAGTGTTGACTCTAGATTTCTTGTCTATTAGTTTAAGTTGAGCTGTAGGCAGAGTGGTATTATTGGCTGCCTCAGTAGCAAGTACACTTATTTCCTGATGTACCTTGCAATATTGTACTGTGGTAGAATTCATAGAATTCTTCCCAGGTGTCACAGATTGGGTAGAAATTGTTCTACATAAGGCATAATGATGTACACCTTTGTGGCATCTACTGCATAACCGTAGCTGCACAACACATTTACTGGGTTCATGAGAACCCATGCACTTGGTGCATCTGTGTAATTCTTGAAGTTGTTTAATCCTGGTGTTAAAGTTAGGATAAACCGTACATTTGTAGGTGAGATGTTCTTGATCGCAGAACAGGCACCTTCTCTCTCTGACTGAATTTGTCTTTTAGTAGACACATCAGTTGCAGTGTCAGAGGGAGATACAGTATAATACCTACACTACCACTCCCCTTTCCAGTGGATGGAGTAGTCTTAGGCTTAGATTTATTGGATTTATTCAAAGTCAATTGGGTTTGACTGAGATGTCAATGTTAGGTAATTTAGACTCAGGTTTAATCTTATCATGAGTCTTCAATCTGTTAACTGTTATTCTCAGCCCCTCGAATATTTGCTCGAGAGTGAGAAACTCGGTTTTATAATGTGAACATATTTCTGCTAAGATAATTTGAGGTAATTTCCTCTGCAAAAGTAACTTGATTGACCATTCTGAAGCTGGTACATCAACTTTAGTACCTAAGGCCTTCACTAGAGACTCTGCTTCTAGCCTGAAGCTTTGAAGTGAGTCTGGTCTGTTACTTGGTGCATTCAGATCTAGCAATTGGTAATAAAGGTTAGCTATACTTAACTCCTGGTTGCAATAATTCAACTTCAGCAGTTTTATAGCTTCCACATAATTACTCTCAGTGAGAGCTAAGTTATTTATAACCTTTTTAGCTTCCCCTTTGAGAAGACTAATCAGGTATGAAAATTTTGAAATTGGGTCAAGATAAGACCTGTTATGGATATGAACTTCAAATGAAGTCCAAAATGTGTCCCAATTTTCTTCATCCAGCCCTGCAAATGTAGGTAAGTCTAAAGTAGGTAGACGAACCTCAGGTAATTGATTACTGGATTGAGACATAGTAGAATTTGTATTGGATTGATGGTTTACTATACTGGATAGTACATCAAATTTATCTTGAGTCTCATCTTCGTGTTGTGAAATATTTGCTACAATTTGATCTAATTCCTCTAGATCAGTTTCAGTAGCATTCAGTGAGTTAAGATAAGACTGACTTGCTGATTTAACTTGATCAAACTTAAGATTAGCTACTCTCACTGATGATTCTAGTAGATAGTAATCAATGGGAGTTGCCTTGGACAAGTCATCAGACTTATTAATTAGTCTAGTTAAATGGCCTTTGAGGCCAATATAGGTTCTCCTTAATTGCTCAGGAGTAGCCATGTTAGCTTTAAGTCCAAATTTCATAGGACTTGATTGAATATTACTAATGAAGCTGGTATACTTGTTCATTAGTTGATAATTAATATTGAGTATAGCCTGAGTTCTGGCTAAATTAAACTCTACCTCACTTTGAGGTTAAATGTCCCTACCTAACAAGTATATAGCTAAAGATTTTGAGTGGTGTCTGCATGTCACCATTAACTTTCGTCCGGCTAGCCCATCATTATCACCATTAGATGTAATGGTGATCATACAGCAACACTCAAAACCACACACAAAAATAATGAATACACAAATAATTGATATGGAAGCACTCTAATCAGAGTTACTGTAATGTTGAATCCCACCCTTGGTAGGGTCAGCACAAAAATGTATAATGTATGTACTACTCATTAGTACAGGACTAATTGTAAGAATTTCTTGGATTGTATCCAGTTCTAAAAGACCAAAATGTTGTTTTGGTTTCTGAGAACGGATACAGTTTAATGGTAATTGGTATGTATCCGGTTCGAAGGACCAAAATATTGGGTATCTGGGGCTTGAACTCAGAAAATAAATTATTTAATTATTGTATTGAAATAAATCGAAGGACCACCCGCTTTTGAGAAAAGAGGGAAAACAAATAAAAATGATCATTAGAATGACACCAGAGAACCAGTGTCTATGGAAACTCATTCAATGAATATTCACTTGAAAATAATGACTGTAATTATTAATTAAAGCCAAAGCCTCAAATATCAACATTGGGGGGTTATTTCTAGAAGTTCATATATATCTAGGAACCAGTGTGGTTCGTCACTAGTTCATTATGGTATTAGTAATATGGTAAATCTAACTACAATATATTCAAATATATGGTAATCAAATTATATTATAATCATCATTAATCACTGAGCATAAATATTGAGCACAGTTAAAGAATAAACATTAACTACCAAATCTGGCAATAAACATTCTATGATAATTGCTATATTAATTATAGAAGCAATAATTAAATTGAATAAATTTATAAGAAAAATGTGTCTTAGCTGTAAGACGATTTCTAACGCCAGTTCATCATTCGTCCTCGTGGTCACGGAATCCCCATAGAGAAATAACTCGAGGTAAATAACACGATTGATGAGAATCTTGCTGGCGTCTCAAATACACGCTGTAATACAAGAAACATAAAGTAGCAATTGACTAGGCTACAAATTATGTTCAGATATTCATGAAACTGAGATGGGTAATAAACATTACTAACGTGGTATTATGGATGTTCATTCTTCATGACGACAAACTACTCACTAAGATACTATCTACTTTGATGCATCAAAAAATAATACTTAGGAGCGTAACTGAGTACTAAGGTCTGCCGAAATGTGCGTCTGCTGGACCCAATGTTCACTGCTGTGCACACTTAATTATGGGTCTTGGTATTAATTGTAGACGCTTTATTCACTGCTGAGGCACTATAGAACACAGGCAAGTAAATTCCACTTATTAACTGGGTATCAATGTAATTCTTGTCGATAAGAATTCCCAGCAAAGCCATGTGCTTCTCCCATGCTGCTTCGTGCGCGTGCCTTGTTGATGTAATGGCGTCGCCGCCCTCCCTCACCCCGCTCTCGTATTCACCACGGAAATGATTAAACACGAATTATTCTTTTCCGCGCAATTATGGATGAAATGCGATAATATGATCTGGGTTGAAATTATAGGGAATTAATAATTATAATATTCTCGATAAATGATCTCTAGCGAGAAATGGAGATGTTATTTATACTTCTCCAGAGCATTCGATCGTAACAGAATAAAAACTGTTACTGAATAATTTCAATTAATAACTCTTGATTTACATTATCAGGAGTAATATTATCAGCAATATGCTCAGATTAATTTATATCAACACTTCGGTTAGTGATGTTAAGAGCTACTGCAATTAGTAAGTTAATAGTAATTTATCATAATATAATAATGGATGATAAGTGTTGGAAATTTCCAACAGATCTCGCACTCCTTAAATGACATGGGTGAGTGATTTATCGATCCCGCAGGCCGATAAACACTTCTGAGAATTACGTTAGTCGACAGAGCGACGGCTGTCGCTACTGTCGAGTAGCCACCACCCTCTGGTACACTCCACAATAATCATTGCCAGGAATCACTGACGTTACACACACTAACCTGAGCGCTCAGTGTTGGAATTCCACACCTGCAACACTACACATTGAGTAATATCACTCCGTCCCACGGACGATCAAAATGATTGAATTACCAGAATGGAATATAAATATTATGTATACTCTGTTCTTGTGTGTACCCACACACACACACAGTACGTCTGCGTACACAAGACGAAAGTCTCTCTGGACTGACAAGATGACAAGGGGTGATTGTCTCCTCGTCCACACTTCACTTCACCTCTACAGGTGCTTAGTGACAATGCGACGGAACACCTGACTTCGAATTCAAGGTTTAGAGACTAACTAATCACCAGAAATACACACATTGGTACTTACTCATTCATACTGCCGGATGACACACACACACCATTCCCATACATCAGGCACCCCGCTACGGGTGGCTGGCTCACAGTGGTGGAGATGGCAATAGGTAGCGTAGGTGGCAGTTCGCTAGGTGGCGGGTGGTAGGCTTAAGTGGAGACCTCCCCCCCTGTCCCGAGCAAGCGTAGCGCCCCCAACACTTCGGCGCCAAAAACTCTGACTCGATATTTTCCACGAATTTTTATGAGAAAATTGCCCATGAACATTGGGCACGAATTTCCCCGTTCCCATCAACTGCTACAGAGCACTAGCAAGAATTAGAACGTCTATAATCACTGGGATGGGGATCACCGAGTCTGTTACTGCTCGTATGCAATTTACCCACGTCCCAGATCTACTTTTCATTCGTTCCCTACTTTCTACCCCTCGACGATGACTCCAGCTGGATTCTGACTGTGCAGCTGGCGGTCTTGGTGGAGGCGGCAGTGGGAGAGCTGAGGAGAGTCACCACGACGTCGTCTTGCCCAATTTGGCCGAATGGGCAAGAGAGAGACGTCAGGCTATTGTGGTGACTGGAGCAGAATAAAGCTTCAGGGAGATAACACCGGCGATTCTCGCGTCCTCCTCGAAACAACCAATGAGAGGAAGGCATACATCGGCCTACACCTCTCAACCAATCAGCGACGGTGTACTGTGGCCCTTAGGGCAATTCCAAGATGGCCGACCAACATGGCGGCTCAAGATGTTTACTAAGATGGCGGCTGTTGCCATGACGACGACTCAAATTGCTGGCGCGCAGGAGGCCCACAGCTCTCCTATAGCATGCGGCCTAGCTATTCCCGCGCAAACTTGAGCCTCCCTTCAAGCCAAACAATAGAATGATGCTATCGGCTCTATCACTGTCCACAGTCGTGCTACCCCGGCCCGGGTAACATTTCTGGAATGCTGATGACTGAGGCTCTCACATGAGTCCAAACACTAGATGTTTCGGTTGCTGGTTACCATACTTAAGTCCGCACACTTAACAAGTGCACTTAACAAGTGTACTGGCTCCCACAGGCAGGAGAGCACTATTGTAAGTGAGCTGGTGAACCATCTCCTCACAGTTAGGTGGGTTTGGGTGTAAGTGGATGTGGGTGTAACTTGGTGTGGGAGCTAGCTGGGTGTGGGTGCAAGCTGGGTGTGGGTGTGGGTGTAGCTAGATGTGGGTGTAGCTGGGTGTGGATGTAGCTAGATGTGGGTGTAGCTGGGTGTGGATGTAGCTAGATGTGGGTGTAGCTGGGTGTGGATGTAGCTAGATGTGGGTGTAGCTGGGTATGGGTGTCAGCCATTTCTCTGACCATCTCTGCAACCAGTTCTGGTCCTCTTCGAGGATCCTGCAATCCTCATCTGTCACAACTCTTCTCATCAACTTTGCGTCATCCGCGAACATCAACATGTAGGACTCTTCTCCTGTACACATGTCGTTAACATATATTAGAATTAGAATTGGTCCCAGCACTGATCCTTGAGGTACTTGTGTACTCACCTAGTTGTACTCACCTAGTTGTGTTTGCGGGGGTTGAGCTCTGGTTCTTTGGTCCCGCCTCTCAACCGTCAATCAACAGGTGTACAGATTCCTGAGCCTATTGGGCTCTATCATTTCTACACTTGAAGCTGTGAATGGAGTCAGCCTCCACCACATCACTTCCTAATGCATTCCATTAGGAATGCAATGTGTGTGTGTGTGTGTGTGTGTGTGTGTGTGTGTGTGTGTGTGTGTGTGTGTGTGTGTGTGTGTGTGTGTGTGTGTGTGTGTGTGTGTGTACTCATCTAGTTGTGCTTGCGGGGGTTGAGCTCTGGCACTGTGTGTGTGTGTGTGTGTGTGTGTGTGTGTGTGTGTGTGTGTGTGTGTGTGTGTGTGTGTGTGTGTGTGTGTGTGTGTGTGTGTGTGTGTGTGTGTGTGTGTACTCACCTCATTGTACTCACCGAATTGTGTTTGCGGGGGTTGAGCTCTGGCTCTTTGGTCCCGCCTCTCAACCGCCAATCAACAGGTGTACAGGTTCCTGAGCCTATTGGGCTCTATCATATCTACACTTGAAACAGTGTATGGAGTCAGCCTCCACCACATCACTTCCTTATGCGTTCCATTTGTCAACCACTCTGACACTCAAAAAGATTTTTCTAATATCTCTGTGGTTCATTTGGGCACTCAGTTTCCACCTGTGTCCCCTAGTCCGTGTGCCTCTTGTGTTAAATAGCCTGTCTTTATCTACCCTATCGATTCCCTTGAGAATCTTGAATGTGGTGATCATGTCTCCCCTAACTCTTCTTTCTTCCTGCGAAGTGAGGTTTAATTCCCTTAGTCTTTCCTCGTAGCTCATACCACTCAGCTCGGGTACTAGTCTTGTAGCAAACCTTTGAACCTTTTCCAGTTTAGTCTTATCCTTGACTAGATATGGACTCTATGCTGTGGCTGCAAACTCCAGGATTGGCCTGACATATGTGGTATACAAAGTTCTGAATGATTCCTTACACAAGTTTCTGAATGTCGTTCTTATGTTGGCCAGCCTGGCATATGTCGCTGATGTTATCCTCTTGATATGGGCTGCAGGGACACAGGTCTGGCGTGATATCAACCCCCAAGTCTTTCTATCTCCCTGACTCTTGAAGTATTTCGTTTTCTAAATGATACTGGTCTTCTGCTCCGTACACCTATCTTCATTACATTACATTTGCTTGGGTTAAACTTTAACAAGCCTTTGTTCGACCATTCCTGCAGCTTGTCCAGGTCTTCTTGAAGCCTCAAGCTGTCCTCCTCTGTCTTAATTCTTACCATAAATTTTGCGTCGTCAGCGAACATTGAGAGAAATGAGTCTATACCCTCTGGGAAATCATTCACGTATATCAGAAACAAGATAGGTCTGAGTACAGAGCCCTGTGGGACTCCACGGATGACTTCACGCCAATCTGAGGTCTTACCCCTCACTGTAACGCTATGCTTCCTATTGCTTAGGTACTACCTTATCCACTGGAGCGCCCTACATGTTACTCCTGCCTGTTTCTCCAGCTTTTTTATGGGGTGCTGTGTCAAAGGCTTTCCGACAGTCCAAAAAGTGCAGTCCGCCCATCCTTCTCTTTCATGCTTAATCTTTGTCACCTGATCGTAGAATTCTATTAAGCCTGTAAAGCAAATTTTACCCTCCCTGAACCCATGTTGATGGGTTGTCAGGAAGTCCCTTCTCTTCAGATGTGTTACTAGTTTTTTTCTCACAATCTTCTCCATCATCTAGCTGTTTGCTAGTTCAGTGCCTCATGTCTGTCACCCTTTTTGTATATTGGGACAACATTAGCAGTCTTCCATATTTGTGGCAGGTCTCCCGTTTCCAGTGACCTACTACACACGACGGAGAGTGCGCAAGTAAAGCGCACTCTTTCAATACCCATGGTGAGATTCCGTCTGGGCCAAGAGCGTTTCTCACGTCCAGCTCCAACAGGTGCCTCTTGACCTCATCTCTTGTAATTTGGAACCCTTCCAAGGCCGCCTGGTTTACTGCCTCCTCTCCTAGCGCAGTGACCTCTCCTTGTTCTATTGTGAAGACCTCCTGGAATCTCTTGTTGAGTTCTTCATACACCTCCTTGTCATTCACTGTGTACCTGTCCTCTCCCGTTCTAAGTTTCATCGCCAGTTCTTTCACTGTTGTTTTCCTCCTTATGTGACTGTGTAGTAGCTCTGGTTCAGTCTTGGCTTTATTACCAATATAATTTTCATACTTTTTCTCAGCTTCTCTTCTCACACTAACGTACTCGTTTCCGGTTCTCTGGTATTTATCTCTGCTTTCTGGTGTTCTGTTATTTCGGCAGTTCCTCCACGCCCTTTTGATCAGTTCATTTGCTTTCATACATGCCCTATTAGATTCTTCTTTTGCTTCTCGGCTTTTTCCTGTCGGGCCGGGATAAACGTGTTTACTGCCTCCTGACACTTTTGAGTGGCATAGTCCATGATGTCTTGTTCGGACTTAGTTCTGAGTTCTGTGTCTCATAGTATATACCTTAGAAATTTATTCATATGCTCATAATTTCCCTTTCGGTACGCCAGCCCTTTGTTTCCCAGTTCTTTTTTTTGGAGATAATTCCTAGCTCTACTAGGCACTCAAAGATCAATACACTGCAATCACTCATTCCCAAGGGAGCTTCCAACTTATCTTCCCTTATATCCGACTCATTTAGGGTAAATATCAGAACAAGCATAGATGGTTCATCCTCTCCTCTCATTCTTGTCGGTCCCTTGATGTGTTGGCTTAGAAAGTTTCTTGTTGCCACGTCCAGCAGCTTAGCTTACTGCTATGTGGTGTGGGTGTAGCTGGGTGTGGTGTGGCTGGATGTGGGTGTAGCTGGAAGTGGGTGTGGCTGGGTGTGGGTGCTAGGTGAGTGTGGGTGCTAGGTGGGTGTGGGTGCTAGCTGGGTGTGCGTGTTGCTGGGTGTTGGTGGTAGCTGGGTGTGGGTGTAGCTGGGTGTGGGTGCTTGCTGGGTGTGGATGCTATCTGGGTGTAGTTGCTAGCTGGATGTGAGTTTAACTGGGTGTGCGTGTAGCTGGATGTGGGTGTAGCTGGGGTGTGGGTGTAGCTGGGTGTGGGTGCTAGCTGGGTGTGTGTGTAGCTGGTGAGTGGGTGCTTGCTGGGTGTTGGTGCTATCTGGGTGTGGTTGTAGCTGGGTTTGAGTGTAACTTGGGGTGGTTCCTAGCTGGGTGTGGGTGTAGGTGGATGTGAGTATAGATGGATGTAAGTGTAACTGGGTGTTGGTGTAACTGAGTGTGGGTCCTAGCTGGGTGTGGATGTTGCTGGATGTAGGTGTAGCGGAGTGTGGGTGTAACTGGGTGTGGGTGTAGCTGGGTGAGGGTGTAGCTCGGTGTGGGAGCTAGCTGGGTGTGGCTGCTACTGAATGTGGGTGTAGCTGGGTGTTGGTGCTATATGGTTGTTGGTGTTTGCTGGGTGTGGGTGTGGTGATAGCTGGGTGTGGGTGTAGCTGGGTTTAGGGGCTAGGTGGGTATTTGTGTATAGCTGGGTGTGGGTGTGGCAGGGTGTGTGTGTAGCTGGAGTGGGTGCTTGCTGGGTGTGAGTGTAGCTTGATGTGGGTCTAGCTGGGTGTGGGTGTAGATGGATATAAGTGTACTCACCTATTTGTACTCACCTATTTGTGCTGGCGGGGTTGAGCTTTGGCTCTTTGATCCCGCCTCTCAACTGTCAATCAACTGGTGTACAGATTCCTGAGCCTACTGGGCTCTATCATATCTACATTTGAAACTGTGTATGGAGTCAGCCTCCACCATATCACTGCCTAATGTATTCCATTCGTTAACTACTCTGACACTGAAAAAGTTCCTTTTAACGTCCCTGTGGTGGCTTCATGTGGGTACTCAGTTTCCGCCTGTGTCCCCTTGTTCGCGTACCACCAGTGTTGAATAGTTTTTCCTTGTTTACCCGGTCGATTCTCCTGAGGATTTTGGAGGTTGTGATCATGTTTCCACTTACTCTTCTGTCTTCCAGTGTCGTAAGGTGCATTTCCCGCAGCCTTTCCTCTTAACTCATGGCTCTTAGTTATGGGACTAGTCTAGTGGCATACCTTTGAACTTTTTCCAGCTGCGCTTTGTGCTTGACAAGGTACGGGCTCCATGCTGGGGCCACCTACTCCAGGATTGGTCTTACATATGTGGTGTACAAGATTCTGAATGATTCCTTACACAGGTTGCTGAACGCTGTTCTGATGTTTGCCAGCCTTGCATATGTCGCAGACGTCATTCTTTTAATGTGGACTTCAGGAGACAGGTTTGGTGTGATATCAACTCCTAGATCTTTCTGTCTGTCCGTTTCATTAAGTACTTCATCTCCTATTCTGTATCCTGTGTCTGGCCTCCTGTTTCCACCGCCTAATTTCATTACTTTGCATTTTCTCGGTTGAACTTCAACAGCCATTTGTTGGACCATTCACTCAGTCAGTCTAGGTCATCTTATAGCCTCCTGCTATCATCCTCTGTTTCAATCCTCCTCATAATTTTTGCATCATCAGCAAACATTGAGAGAAACGAGTCTATACCCTCTGGGAGATCATTTACATATGTCAGAAACAGTATAGGTCCAAAGACTGACCCCCTGTTGCTTAAGTACTCCTTTATCCAATGGAGTACCTTCCCTTTCACTCCAGCCTGCATCTCCAGCTTTTTCACTAGCCTCTTGTGTGGTACTGTATCAAAGGCTTTCTGGCAATCCAAAAATATGCAGTATGCCCACCCTTCTCTTTCTTGCCTGATTTCTGTTGCCTGGTCGTAGAATTCAACTAACCCTTTGAGGCAGGACCTGCCATCCCTGAACCCATGTTGATGCTGTGTTACAAAGTTCTTTCGCTCCAGATGTTCCACTAGCTTTCTTCGCACAATTTTCTCCATCAGCTTGCATGGTATGCAGGTTAGGGACACTGGTCTGTAGTTCAGTGCCTCCTGTCTATCCCCTTTCTTTTATATCGAGACTACGTTAGCTGTTTTCCAAATTTCTGGCAGTTCCACATGTTGCCAATGATTTGTTATACACTATGGAGAGTGGCAGGCACAGTTCTTCTGCTACTTCATTTAGTATCCAAGGGGAGATTCCATCTGGGCCTATAGCCTTTGTCACATCTAACTCTAGTAAACATTTCCTTACTTCCCCGCTGGTAATCTCAAACTCTTCCAATGGTTCCTGGTTAACTATTCCCTCTTTTATCTCTAGAATTTTTCCTTGCTCTAAGGTGAAGATCTCCTGCAATTTCTTATTCAGCTCCTCACACACTTCCTTGTCGTTTGTAGTGAATCCTTCCGCCCCTATCCTTAATTTCATAACCTGTTCCTTTACTGTTGTTTTTTCCTGATGTGGCTATGCAACAATTTAGGCTGCGTCTTTGCCTTGCTTGCGATGTCATTTTCGTATTGTCTTTCTGCCTCTCTTCTCATTCTGATATATTCATTCCTGGCACTCTGGTATCTTTCTGTGCTCTCAAGTGTCCTGTTATTCCTATAGTTTTTCCATGCCCACATGGAGAAACTATAGGAATATATAGGAGAAAGTTTCACCCACACCAAGTGTAACTGGGTGTGGGTGTAGCTGGGTGTAAGTCCTAGCTGGGTGTGGGTGTAGTTGGGTGTGGGGGTAGCCGGTTGTGGGTGCTAGCAGGGTGTGGATGCTAGCAGAGTGTGGGTGCTAGCTGTGTTTGGGTGTACTCACCTATTTTTACTCACCCATTTGTGCTTGCAGGGGTTGAGCTCTGGCTCTTTGGTCCCGCCTTTCAAAAGTCAGTCAACTGATGTACAGGTTCCTTAGCCGACAAGGCTCTATCATATTTACATTTGAAACTGTGTATAGAGTTATCCTCCGCCACATTACTGGCTAATGCATTCTACCTGTTAATTTGTCTACCTGACACTGAAAAAGTTCTTTCTAACGTCCCTGTGGATCATTTGGGTACTCAGTTTCCACCTGTGTCCCTTGTTCGCGTACCACCCGTGTTAAACAGTTTATCCTTATCTACCCTGTCAATTCCCCAGAGACTCTTGAAGGTAGTGATACTGTCTTCCCTTACTCTTCTGTCTTCCAGTGTCGTGAGATGAATTTCCCGCAGGGGGTTAGCTGGGTGTGGGTGTGTGTGCAAAGTTGGGTGTGGCATGGTGTGGGTGTTGCTGGGTGTGGGTGTGTGTGGCAGGGTGTTCATTTAGCTGGGTGTGGGTATAGCTGGTTGTGTGTGCTAGCAAGGTGTGTGTGTGTGTGTGTATTCACCTAGTTTTATTCACCTAGTTGTGCTTGCGGGGGTTGAGCTCTGCTCTTTCGGCACGCCTCTCAACTGTCAATCAACTGTTTCTAACTACTACTACTGCTACTACTATTTTTTTCACATCACACACACACACACCCCAGGAAGCAGCCCGTGACAGATGACTAACTCCCAGGTACCTATTTACTGCTAGGTAACATTGATATAGGGTGAAAGAAAGTCTGCCCAATGTTTCTCGCCCGCGCCCGGGATCGAACCCGGAACCACAGGATCACATGTCCAGCGTGCCGTCCGCTCGGCCGGCCGGCCGTGTGTACTTACCTAATTGTACTTACCTAATTGTGCTTGCGGGGGTTGAGCTCTGGCTCTTTGGTCCCGCCTCTCAACCGTCAATCAACAGGTGTACAGGTTCCTGAGCCTATTGGGCTCTATCATATCTACACTTGAAGCTGTGAATGGAGTCAGCCTCCACCACATCACTTCTTAATGCATTCCATTTGTCTAATACTCTGACACTGAAAAAATTCTTGCTAATGTCTCTATGGCTCATTTGGGCACTCAATTTTCACCTGTGTCCCCTAGTGCGTGTGTCCCTTGTGTTAAAAGTCTGTCTTTATCTACCCTATCAATTCCTCTGAGAATCTTGTATGTGGTGATCATGTCCCCTCTAACTCTTCTGTCTCCCAGTGATGTGAGGTTTAATTCCCGTAATTTCTAATCGTAGCTCATACCCCACAGTTCTGGTACTAGTATAGTGGCAAACCTTTGAACCTTTTCCAGTTTAGTCTTATGCTTGACTAGATATGGACTCCATGCTGGAGCCGCATACTCCAAGATTGGTCTGACATATGTGGTATATAATGTTCTGAAAGATTCCTTACACAAGTTTCTAAAGGTCGTTCTTATGTTTGCCAACCTTGCATATGCCGCTGATGTTATCCTCCTGATATGAGCTTCAGGGACAGGTCTGGAGTGATGTCAACCCCAAGTCTTTCTCTCTCTCTGACTCTTGCAGGATTTCATATCCCAAATGATACCTTGCATCTGGTCTCGTGCTCCCTACACCTATCTTCATTACATTACATTGTAATGTAATGAAGTGGCATGTATGGCAGGGTGTTCGTGTAGCTGGGTGTGGGTATAGCTGGTTGTGGGTGCTAGCAGAGTGTGGGTGTAGCTCGGTATGGGAGCTAGCTGGGTGTGGGTGTAGCTGGGTGTGGGTGTAGCTGGGTGTGGGTGTAGCTGGGTGTGGGTGTAGCTGGTTGTGGGTGCGGGTGTAGCTGGGTGTGGGTGTATGTGCCAGGTGTGTGTGTGGCTGGGTTTGGGTGTGTGTGGCAGGGAATGGGTGTAGCTGGGTGTGAGTGTGTGTGGGGCAGGGTGAGGGTGTGGGTGTAGTAGGGTGGGGGGTGTGGCAGGGTGGGACTGTAGCTAGGTG
>WNGS01161452.1:0-14607 GCA_020271785.1 Procambarus virginalis | reverse complement strand
GTAAGCGAGACAACCGGACAGAAAGAGGGAGGTGGTGAAGAGGGACAGGAACCGCAGGAGGGGCAAAAGTTAAAGCACGACAGAGGCGAGAGGAAGGATGTTGTAAGGACCCGCGCAAGATAGCGAAGACAGTAGCGATCACGGCGGTCCTGGAGAGACAGGAAGCCAGTGTCAACATACAAGCTAAGGACGGGAGTCGAATGAAAGGCACCAAACTGAGGCGCAGCCCAGTATGGTGTAAAGCATCAAGACAGCGAAGAGCAGAAGGAGACGCAGAAAAGTAAGCAGGGCAACCATAATCGAGCTTAGACAGGACGAGAGAGGAAAGCAAAGCAAGGAGAGTGCACCTATCCGCTACCCAAGAAGCATGGGACAATACTCGAAGGAGGGTAAGGGCCTTAGAGCACTCAACACGGAGGTAAGAGATATGGGGAGACCAAGACAAACGAGTGTCAAGGAATAACCCCAAAAGCTTCGCGGAATCTTTGTAATCAAGGGGATGACCATAAAGTGACAAAGAGGGACGAAGAACGACCCGTTTCCGAGTAAAAGACATGGCACAAGTCTTAGAAACAGAGAACTTGAAGCCATGATCAGTGGCCCAAGACGACACGGCATCAATCGCAAGTTGAAGCCGGCGCTGAAGGAGAGGTGAATCATCACCCTGACAGCAAAGAGTAAGATCATCAACATAGAGAGCGGAGAAGACACCTGAAGGAAGAGAGGAAAGAAGACCATTGAGAGCAACCAGAAAAAGAGTAGTGCTCGGAACACTACCCTGGGGCACACCTTCGTATTGCTGAAAAGAGGCAGAGAGAGCGGTACCAAGGCGCACCCGAGAGGAACGACGAGAGAGGAAGCTGTGGAGAAAGAGAGGGAGATGACCACGAAGGCCAAAGAATGAAGCTGGGATAGAATATGATAACGCCAAGTGGTGTCGTAAGCCTTTTCCAGGTCAAAAAGGACGGCAACAACGGAGGTCTTCGCAGCAAAAGCAGTACGAATATAGACCTCCAAGTTCACCAGGACATCTGTCGTGGTGACGATGTCCTGGTCATTGAGAAGGGAGAGGAGGTGATGGTGTTCCAGGAACCACATCAGACGAACGTTAACCATACGTTCAAAGAGTTTGCAGACACAACTTGTGAGGGCAATAGGGCGAAAGTCCTTAGGGGAAGTTCCCAGAGACCCTGGTTTGCGAACAGGGAGGACAACGCATCGAGCCAGTCCTCAGGGACTGACGACGACTCCAAGATCCGATTATACAGACTCAGTAAATACCGAGATGTGCACGGAGGGAGATGGCGAAGCATCTCATAATGAATACTATCGGAGCCCGCCGCCGTAGAACCGCAGAGGGCCAGGGCAGAACGAAGTTCAGAGAGAGAGAAGGGATCGTTATAGGAAAGTCGAAGACGAGTGCAGAAATCTGAAGGACGAGACTCAAGAACAGGTTTACGAAGAAGAAAGATTGGGGAAGATGAAGACCAGAGCTAACAGAAGAAAAGTGGGAACCCAGTTCGGTAGCGACCTGCAACGGGTCCGCCACAACAGTACTATGGAGGTGAAGGACTGGGGAAACATCGGGAACGAACTTACCCGCTATCTTGCAGACACACTTCCATAACTGTGGCAGGGGAGTTCGGACGTAATTGTGGAGACATAAGAAGTCCAACATTCACATTTAGCCGTACGGATGGCCTACGGGCCACCGCACTCGCTTTCCGAAAGAAAAGAAAAGAATCGGTTGTCTGCCGACGGCGGTGCCTCTTCCAGGCTGCACGCTTACAGCAGACAGCCCGAGCACAGTCCGCATTCCACCAGGGAACGCACTTCCGTGGACCCCGAGAGGAAGAGCGAGGAACAGAGCGGAGGGCAGCGTTGAAGACAGTGTCATGAAAAAGGAGGAGAGCGCGAGGGAGAGGCAGAAGGGAGAGGTCAGAGAGAGCAGCACTGAGGGTAAATAGGTTCCAGTCCGCTTTAGCAAACTGCCACCTAGGAAAGAGAGGGAAGGGCGAAAAGAGAAAAGAAAACAAGGATAGGGAAATGATCACTACCATGGAGGTCATCAAGAACCTGCCACGTGAAATCTAAGTAAAGAGAAGAAGAGCAGAGAGAACAAGTACAAGAACAATGTACAAGAAGGTACATTGGGTTGAGTTCATAACACTGGTGTTCTTACAAAGCCACTAATATGCATAGCATTTATTGCAGGTCCTTATTCTAACTGATAAAGTAAGAGAATTTAAAGGTTCATTGTAATAAAATTTGAGTTCAGCACAATAACTATAATATAAATTGATGGTATTGATTATACTGGTAAAGTTGCATGTCTTAAATACTGTACTAAAATTTGGTGAGTGGGTAACAAGATACAGTGCGACTTTGAAGCTCATAGTAGTAAACTAAAAGGATGAAATTAGGTACTTTATGGTTTTACTTTTGAATAAAGCATAGGTTTAATTTTTTTTTAATTCATTAGGGAGTGCGTTTAATAGACTGGGTCATTTAAATTTGTATCGAGTGCTTGTACAGATTTAGTCTGACACTAAGGATATCAATGAGATATTTATTCCTGGTGTGATGCTCATGGGTTCTATTACATCTATCAAGGAAGAGTTTAAGCTTGGGATTAGCATTTAGGAACAAGGTTTTGTACATGTAAATAGCATAAAAGAAAGTGAGGAATGAGGTTATGTTCAGCATGTTTAGGGATGCTGAACTGTACTACCAGGACCCTCAAATATATGCCTAGCATACGCCTAGCTGCAGCTAGACCAACCAGTCACTATCATTACTGCTTCCTTTTTTGTACATAAAACAATAAATGATATACAGTATGCCATAACACTAATAACACACTAACACTTATTTTTTTCATTATGATGAATGAATTTGAATGCGCTGATAGCTTATCTCCAATGAGTGGTAGGTTGGGAGGAAGACCAGCTAACACACGACCACTACCACCAGTCCTTCCCCATCTTCTACACACACGGCAGAAATTTAAAATGCTATTGTTTTCTCATTAATAAATTCAGTATTTTTTTTTAGGGGGGGGGGGCTGGTGGCTCCCAGAAGCTATTGTGCTGAGAGTGCTCCATCATAATGGATCATAACAGTCACAGTTCTGTTTGGCTTACTGGAAACCAATGCCAGAACCTGGCGCCCCTCACAAAGAAGCAGGGAGCATGCGACAGTCTACTACCCCACCAGGAAAAGCATTCAGTAAGTCAGCGAAACTTTACAGTGAAACCTCGAAACTGCTGAACAATTTAAAATGAATAATAAATTCATTCAAAATTTAGCTTGAGCCTGCTGTTACCAATTGCCGTCATAAGGCACGCTGGACTTGTGATCCTGTGGTCCTGGGTTCGATCCCAGGTGCCGGCGAGAAACAATGGGCAGAGTTTCTTTCACCCTATACCCCTGTTACCTAGCAGTAAAATAGGTACCTGGGTGTTAGTCAGCTTTCGCGGGCTGCTTCCTGGGGGTGGAGGCCTGGTCGAGGACCGGGCCGCGGGGACACTAAAAGCCCCGAAATCATCTCAAGATACATCCCCAGCCCACACCTGGCTTCCCTGATCAGTTCTGTCACCAATGTAGTAGTGGTTACTACTATCTATAGTGTTCTGGGTCCATCAGCTTGTGGCGAGCCCCTCTGCTTTATACCAAGTGCTGACCATCCTTGGACTTTATCTTGTGGGGGTCATGTGCTTGTGTTTTGGTCTTTGCTTTTGGTATTACTTCATGCGCGTATTTCTATCTGGCTTTGTTGTGCATGCTTGGCTTCTGTTATGGTTCATGCTGCATGTGCCCAGAGTTTCCTTCCTTCCTCATTAGTGCTGCCCTTACACCAAGTTGCTTCTTTGGTGTGTTTGGAAGTTCTTCCCCAAGAAGTCAGGCCACTGAGGTGAACAGCCTTGCTTTGGGATGTCTGAGTCCTCTCTTTGGGCTCTTGGTTAGGGGAAGTCCTAATTGGTTGTGCCTCGGGGGTGCACTGGGGTTCATGTCTAATTCACAGGGTGTGCAGCAGTTGCCTTTTGTAGCCTAGGATTTTCTAGTACATTTAGCATCTGTTCTTTCAGCCAGCAGCCCCAGTGCCTGGGGTTCATCTTTTGAACAACTGCCTTCAGGACCTGCCAATTGCCTCATGGGTCGCAGACACAGTTTAGTAAGAATTGGCCTGTCAAATCTGCACTCACTTTGTGCTAGCTCTAAAAGTGCTCACCATCCTTGCTATCAGACAATCAATTCTTAATTCTGTCTCCTCCATGCTTCTTGCTGGATCGGTGACAACTACGACCCTAAGTCCTGTGAGGTTAGTTTTATTTGGTCACTGCTTTGACTAATTCTGCTTTAAGTTTAGAACCTTATCAGGTAGCTGCTGCTGCTGCTTTAAGAGTGAGGTTTGCTCATGTTAAGTATTCTTCTCATTGTAATTGTTGGATGCCATGATATATGTTGACCCATCTGGCGTTTAGGGACCTAGAATTGGAGGTATTGGTGACCGCTTGGACAAAGTTTACACCACCTCTTCCTTTCCCTGTAAAGGTGGTTTGCCCTGCTTCTAGTGTCCCCTCCCCCTCTTCCCTGGTTCCAGTTTCGAAGCATCTGAGAGTTTTGGAGTCTAGGACAGGGATTAGCTTGGGGTGTAGATCGTTCTTCTCTGGAGGGTGGTCCCATCCACTTTGGTGTTGGGGGGGGGGGGAAGGGGGCAGTTGAGTCTTTGGGGTTTTCACCTTCATAACCACCTTTCTATTCCAAACCTTCTCTTTGGGATGACACCTTTCTATCACATGCATTGTGTTACGATTATGGATCTGACCTGGAGCATTTCATGGAAGGCTTTGAGGGGAATAATGGGGGGGGGGAGAGACTGCGGAGGGTCCTTGGGAGCCCTTTAACCCTTCTTGGACCTTGGTTCCCCTCTACAGGGATCTTTTGCTTCAGAGGGAGAATTTCTTTTATTCCTCTGTTATGAATATGATCACTCAGCTACTTCCCCTCAGGTTTGGTTCTTGGTCCCAATCAGTGCCTCAAAGCTAACAAATTTCGGAACGTTTCTGTTTTCCCATGTTTCACCCTAGGTGGCTTGTAATTACCTAAGTGTAGTTACAGGATGAGAGCTGCACTCGTGGTGTCCCATCTTCCCAGTACTCTTTGTTATATATTATTTTGAAACTACCAGTACCGACGGTTTCGGCCTCCACCACCTTCTCACTTAACTTGTTCCAACCGTCTTCCACTCTGTTTGCAAAAGAAAACTAATATTTTTTTGGCATGTTTGTTTCCGTAGCTTAAATCAAACTAAGTGCCTGGGGACCTCAAGGAAGGTGGTCCCCCCTTGTTCTTAGAGTTGCTGGTTTCACAAATTCCTCTTTGTCAATTTGGTCAATTCTTGTTATTTTTTTAAGTGGTGATCATATCACCTCTTTTTCTTCTATCTTCTAGCTTTGGCATACTTAATGCTTCTAACCTCTCCCTGTAACTCTTGTTTTTCAGTTCTGGAAGCTATTTTGTAGCATGCCTTTGCACCTTTTTCAGTTTATTGATATGCTTCTTGAGATATGGGCACCATACAACTGCTGCATATTCCAATTTTGGTCTCACAAAAGTCATGACCAGTTTTTTAGTATTTCACCATCCATGTAATTAAAAGCGAGTCTGAAGTTGAAAAGTGACACATACACTCCTCACACAATGTTCTTTACGTGTTCCTCTAGTGACAGTGTTACCAGTGTTGTGAAACGGTGTGGGTTTTCACCAGTGACAGTGTGTGGACCTGTCTCGGTACCTCTGTGGAATTTGGACCGCTTCATTAATGGACCCAGCCTCTTGAGTATGGGTTTGTCTCTGCTTATTGACTGTGGTGTGAGGTTCTGGGTTTATCCTGGCTGGCTGACAACCCTCTCTTTTTCCTGGGGCTTGGCTGGGGATCTGTTAAACCCACACACTTGATTGGCAGAAAGTGAGTTCTGTCTTTCAGCTTTTCTTGGGCGGACCGGATGCCCTTTTTCTTTGCTTGGAGACTGCCCGTTTGCTCTGGTGCTCCCCAAGAACATGGGCATTGGGCAAGTGACAACTCCGTGAGCAGCTGTCTGTGCAGTTTAGAGCTCTTATTGCACAGGATCCCAAGGCATATACACACTTAACAGCAGTTTTGTGTTTTGAATCTTGTGGAGGGACTCTCT
This sequence comes from Procambarus virginalis, assembly GCA_020271785.1. NCBI lineage: Eukaryota > Metazoa > Arthropoda > Malacostraca > Decapoda > Cambaridae > Procambarus > Procambarus virginalis. Next base: position 8,413 of record WNGS01161452.1, on the reverse strand, counting down.
GTATTGATGTGCATTTGTTTCATTCTGTCTTAGGTGTGGAGGCCTTGAGGCCTCCAGTTCGGCATTGGCAGCCTTCCCCAATATGCATGACCCTATCCTTCAGGAGGTGGTGGCAGTAGCTTACCTCATGTGTTAACAGGCACTGCTGGCCCAGTCTTTAGCTTTCACTTGGCCTTTAGCCCCTTTTATCTGTCTCCCCTTTTACACCTCTTCTTTCCTGACGGTGTCATCTCCCAAGTTTTGTCTACTGATCTTTTTCCTGTCACCTGACTTGCTAGATGATGTTTCGTTTGGGTTCTGCTCCTAGGATGGCTCCTAGGAGGCAGTCAAGTATGGTTGGGGCCCTCGCCTGCTGTTGGTCGAGATAGGTCCTCGGGAGCATCGGATTCCCAGGCCACTGTGCTTCCTTCTGCAAGTTCCTACACTGTTCATCAGTGCCATTTTGTGTGGTGAAAAGATGACATTGCTCGTGAGTTACGAAAGCTCTTTTTGCTCGTTCACACCCTTTCACAGCCCTGGAAAGGGAGGGGGGGGGGTGTCTGGCTTGTTTTGTCACCTGGTCCAACGATTTGTGGGCTTTTCAGATTGTCTCCCTCAGCCTGTCGTGGAGTTGGTCCCTTCCCTTCTTTTAGAACTTATGATTCAGGATTACTCTCCGCTTCTGCGTTTGGGGGATTGGGGGTTGAATGGACTCGGGCGTGGTTGAGATGACCTCTTTAGTGAGCGTCTTGGTTCAACATGGTCACTAAACTGGACTTAGTGTACCTATGGTACATCCTCAGTCAAATTTTACGAGGAAATTGACCTTGTATACCGTCCGATTGTCCGATTCGTGAAGGACTTCATCTCCCATTCGTTACCGAGTGACTGGCCTCCTAGTCCCTCCTCCTAGTTTCATTACCGTACATTTACTCGGGATGAACTTTAGTAGCCATTTGTTGGACCATTCCTTCAGTTTGTCTCGGTCATCTTGTAGCCTCATACTGTTTTACTATATGTAGCTGGGTGTTACTATCTACCCCCAGGTGTAGCAGGGGGTGGGTGTAGCCAGGTGTGGGGTGTAGCTCGGTGGGGATGCTAGCTGGGTGTTGGTGTAGTTGGGTGTGGATGCTGCCACGTGTGGGTGTAGTATGTGTGGCTGTAGCTGGGTGTGGGTGTTAGCTGGGCGTGGGTGCTAGCTGAGTGTGGGTGTAGCTGCGTGAGGGTGTAGCTGGGTGGTGGGTGCCAGCTGAGTGTAGGTGGAGCTGGGTGTGGGTTATAGCTGGGTGTTGGTGTAGCACGGTTTGAGTGCTGCCAGGTGTTGATGAAGCTGGGTCTGGGTGCTAGCAGGGCGTAGGTGTAGCTGGGTGTGGTGTTAGCAGGGTGTGGGTGTAGTTGGGTGTGTGGGTGTAGTTGGGTGTGGGAGCTAACAGGGTGTGGGTGTTGCTGGGTGCGAGTACTAGCCGGGTGTGGGTTAGCTAGGTGTGGGTGCTAGCTGGTTGTAGGTGTATCTGGGTGTTGGTGCTAGCTGGGTGTGAGATGGTTGGGTGTGGGTGTAGCTGAATGAAGGTGCTAGCTGGGTGTGGGTGCTAGCAGAGTGTGGGTTCTAGCTGGGTTGGGTGTAGCTGGGAGTATGTGAAGCTGGGCGTGGGACATTACTGGGTGTGGGTGCTAGCTGTGAGAGGGTGTGGGTGTAGCTGGGTGTGGATGTAGCTGGTTGGGTGTGCTAGCTGGGGGTGTGTGCTAGCTGGGTGTGAGAGGTAGCTGGGTGTTAGGTGTAGTGTGGTTAGCTGGGGGATGGTGTAGCTGGGTGTGGATACTAGCAGGAGGGGAGGGAGTTGAGCGGTGTGTGTATAGCTGGATGTGGGTATAGCTGGATGTGGGTATAGCTGGATGTGGGTATAGCTGGGAGTGGGTATAGCTGGGAGTGGGTATAGCTGGGAGTGGTGTAGCTGGGTGTGGATACTAGCAGGGTGAGGGAGTAGAGCGGTGTGAGTATAGCTGGATGTGGGTATAGCTGGGAGTGGGTGTAGCTGGGTGTGGGTGCCCGCTGCATGTGGGTGCTAGCTAGGTGTGGGTGTAGTTGGGTGTGGGTGCTAGCTGGATGTGGGAGCTAGCTGGGTGTGCGAGCTAGCTAGATGTGGGTGCTAGCTGAGTGTGGGTGTAGCTGGGTGTGGGTGTGGGTGTAACGGTGTGGGTGCTAACCGGATTTGGGTGAAGCTGGGTGTGGGTTTAGTTGGGTGTGGTTCCTAGCTGGGTGTGGGTGTACCTGGATGTGGATGTAGCTGATGTGGGTGTAGCTGGGCGTAGGTCCTACCTGGGTGTGGGCGTAGCTAGGTATGGGTGTAGCTGGGTGTGGGTGCATGTAGGGTGTGGGTGCTATCTGAGTGTGGTGTAGCTGGGTGTGGGTGTAGCTGGATGTGGGTGTGGCTGGGTGTGGGTATTGTTGGGTGTAGGAGCTAGCTTGGTGTAGGTGTAGCTGGATGTGGTTTTAGCTGGGTGTGGGTGTAGCTGGGTGTGGGTGTAGCTGGGTGTGGGTGTACCTGGGTGTGGGTGTAGCTGGGTGTGGGTGTCGCTGGGTGTGGGTGAAGCCGGGTGTGGGTGCTAGCCTGGTGTGGATGCTAGCCTGGTGTGGATGCTAGCAGGGTGTGGGTGTGTGTGTAGCTGGGTGTAAGTTTAGCTGAATGTGGGTGTGGCTGGGTGTGGGTGTATCTGGGTGTGGGTGTAGCTGGTGTGGGGTACAGCTGGGTGTGGGTGTAGATGGGTGGTGTTGTGTGCCAGGTGTGAGTGGTAGGGTGTGATGTGCCTGGTTGTTGGTGAAGTTGGGTGTACGTGTATGTGGATGTGGGTGCTAGCAGGGAGTTTGTGTATATAGGTGTGAATGTTAGCTGGGTGTGGGTGTAGCTGGGTGTGGGTGAAGCTGGGTGTGGGTGTAGCTGGGTGTGGGTGTAGCTGGGTGTGGGTGTAGCTGGGTGTGGGTGAAGCTGGGTGTGGGTGAAGCTGGGTGTAGGAGCTAGCTTGGTGTGCTGGTACTCACCTAATTGTACTCACCTAATTGTGCTTGTGGGGGTTGAGCTTTGGCTCTTTGGTCCCGCCTCTCAACTGTCATTCAACAGGTGTACAGATTCCTGAGCCTACTGGGCTCTATCATATCTACATTTGAAACTGTGTATGGAGTCTGCCTCCACCACATCACTTCCTAGTGCATTCCATTTATTAACTACTCTGACACTGAAAAAATTCTTTCTAACGTCTCTGTGGCTCATCTGGGTACTAAGTTTCCACCTGTATCCCTTGTTCGTGTCCCACCCGTGGTAAAGAGTTTGTCTTTGTCCGCCCTGTCAATTCCCCTGAGAATTTTGTAGGTGGTTATCATGTCTCCCCTTACTCTTCTGTTTTCCAGGGATGTGAGGTTCAGCTCCTTTAGCCTTTCCTCGTAGCTCAATCCTCTCAGTTCCGGGACGAGCCTGGTGGCATACCGCTGAATCTTCTCTAACTTTGTCTTGTGTTTAACTAGGTATGGACTCCAGGCTGGAGCTGCATACTGCAGGATTGGTCTTACATAAGTGGTATACAGGGTTCTGAAAGATTCCTTACACAAATTTCTAAAGGCAGTTCTTATGTTGGCCAGTCTAGCATATGCCGCTGATGATATTCTTTTGATGTGGGCTTCTGGGGACAGGTTCGGTGTGATATCAACCCCCAGATCTTTCTCTCTATTTGACTCTTGCAGGATTTCCCCTCCCAAATGATACCTTGTGTTCAGCCTCCTGCTCCCTTCTCCTAATTTCATCACCTTACACTTTCCCGAGTTGAACTTTAGCAGCCATTTTCTAGACCATTCCTCTAGTTTATCCAGGTCATCCTGTAGACTCTGTCTATCTTCATCCGTCTTGATTCTTCTCATAATTTTTGCATCATCAGCAAACATTGAGAGGAATGAGTCTATACCCTCCGGAAGATCGTTCACATATATTAGAAACAGGATGGGTCCAAGTACTGAGCCCTGTGGGACTCCGCTGGTGACATCTCGCCACTCTGATGTCTCACCCCTCACCGTTACTCGCTGTTTCCTGTTGCTTAAGTACTCCCTTATCCACTGGAGCACCTTCCCTTTTACTCCTGCCTGTTGCTCCAACTTTTTTAACTGCCTTTTGTGCGGTACTGTGTCAAAGGCTTTTTGGCAATCCAGGAAAATGCAGTCGGCCCACCCTTCTCTTTCCTGCCTAATTTTTGTTGCTTGGTCATAAAATTCTATTAAACCTGTGAGGCACGATTTACCATCCCTGAACCCATGTTGGTGGTGCGTTACAAAGTTATTTCCCTCTAGATGCTCTACGAGCCTTTTCCTCACGATCTTCTCCATTACCTTGCATGGTATACAAGTTAAGGAACCTGGCCTGTAATTCAGTGCCTCTTGCCTGTCACTGGTGTAGCTGGGTGTGGGTACTAACTGGCTATGGGTTTAGCAGGGAGGGGGATCTAACTGGGTGTGGATGCTTGTGTGAGAGTTTGACTTAGATTAAGTGGGAATAAGTGAAATAGTTGAGGAATTGAGCTCGGAAAATTTCTAAGAATTTTCTTTATTCTTTAACCATTATTCCTGTCGTGATATTCAATTAGGTCGCCTGAGGAAGGACTTGCTTCGCTAACACACCAGTGTAGTAAACAGCTCATTCCTCACTTTGGGAACATATATGAACAATTGACTAGGCGCGAGCAAACGCCGAGACCCCAATAAAAATTTAAATCTCCCCCTCACTTGGGCCGACGACCTTCGCCATTCGCCGAAGCGAATCTAACGAGTAGGTCCTGGGCTCTCACAACAATAATTTATTATTGTGTGGTGCCGTATATTTGGTCCAAAACTCTGAATCAGTCTCAATTTTATTAGTCGAGTGCGTCAGAACACTTGCATAACAATTATAATGTGTGGAGTGTAACGAAAAGACAGTGTTAAAAATAACAACTTAGTTTATTCAATATAGTACTAACTACTACAACAAAACAAAAAGAAATATCAATGACGTTACTCGAAATCCTTCCTGTGACACTATCAATCACAGCTAGACACCAGCCCCTCGGGCTGCATAATGAACTAACTCGAACATAAGCGTGACCACAGAGGAATCAAAAAGAAACAAGAACTAACAGATCTATAATCACAATTACAACAAATGACACAGTTGGTTCTGAAACACGTCTCCAGTAACCTCCTGCTGTTCTGCGCCTCAGCGCAGTCTACACCTGCAATGGTGGTTGCAATGCAATCAAATCAGTAGCCTTTCAATGACTAATGGGTTCATTGGCAACTCCAGCAACCCTTCCTCAAATTAATCCTTACGTTAACACTCCGTCCCACGGACGATCAACAATCAATAACAATTTGATTTAGGTTAATAACAAAATAACATTTACGTTAATTTAATAACTCTTATAACTGTCACTAGTAACGAGAAAATTACACAACACTCTACCCGTCGAGCATTCAGTAAGAAAATCCCATTAATCCCTGTACTACCAGACAGCTGATTAATCTCTTTACTAGTTACTTTAATTTGCGTTCATCGGTTACTAATCACTCAGCGATGGTAAACTCTGATTTACAATGTCCAACGTGCTAAGAGAAGGGACTGCTAGCTGTCGGGGCGGGTGACCGTTTTCGTTGCTCGCTCCGGCAGTTGGTGGTTGTTGCCGTTTGGGGGCGTGTGTGTCTGCCCGCCTGTGCTGACGTGGATTTCACGATGGGGGTCCTCCTCCCACCAATACTGCGTGCTCAGTCTGTGGGCTTCGAGTTTTCCAGCTGGGCTGGGTACCCGGAGATAGCGCGGGTATGTGAGATGCTGAATATTCCTGTGATTGACATTTACGGAGTCGAGCTGGTGACGGCACGTCGAGTGATAGTAAAGTTCACTGCGGAGTTGGCATATCGCGACTTTCTCCGTCGTTACGAGGGGCGGACATTACCCTGCCGGATGGTGCGGGCACTGTTTCAATCTCTGATTGGAGTGGTGCCCTCACCTACGTCAGCGTGCATGGGGCTCCATTGGAGTTTCCGGAGGGTCTGCTCCGGCGGTACTTCGGCCGTTTTGGCGCAGTGGTTAGTGTGCGGGTGAATGTGGTATCTTCGAGCCCACTTAAGGGTGCGAGGACGAACATTCGCACCCTGGGCATGAGGCTCCGGGAGGATATTCCGTCCTCTGTGCGTCTGATTGGTTACACCGTTCGTGTGTTTTACACCCGCCAGCCTCGGACGTGTTATTGTTGTGGACTGTTGGGCCATCAGGCTGCTGACTGTTCTGCGCCGGCCGCTGCACCCGTGAACCTCTTCAGTGAGGAGGATTTTCCACCGCTTCCTGTGGAGGAGGGTTCTGTGGATATGGACGACTCTCCAGCCGCGGATGTACCCCTGTGTCGCCTGGTGCACCCCCTGTGGTGGTGGCTTCTCCTCCGGAGGTTGTGTCATCACCTGGTGATCGTCTTGCTCCAACTAGTGTCTCTGGGGTTCTTCAGCCTACCTTCTGCTCGAATCCCCCGTCTTCCTCTGTTGCATCTGACCCTGTCCCTGCACCCTCGCTGTCTGTTCGGCTGTGCTGGGTGATGGGGTGGTTCTGGCGCTTCCTCCTGTGTCTGGCCTGGTGCCCAATGTGGTTGGGGATGCTGCAGTACTGCGGCGTGCATCGGTTCGCCCGGCTTGTGTTGCGCGTGTGTCTGAGTCGGCCTCCGGGTCTGATGATGTGAGGCCCGAGCCTAAGCGTTCCCGGCGTTCGTTGTTTGCATGGGCAGACGTTAGCGATTTCGACGCTTGTGAGTCTGCCGGCGACGGAGGGGTGGCTACGGTTGCGTTGCGTACTACGGTGACGGCGGAGGTGCATTTGCCAGAGGATGCCTGTGCCGGTATTTCGGCCTCCACTTCAGATATGGTGTCTGCTGTTCCTGCTTCGGGTGCATCGTCTGCCTCGGATAGCCCCGGTTCTTCGTGGGGGGTGGTTCCCCCTGCTGAGGTCCGTGGTGAGCGGGGTGGCCTGGTGATGCTGTTGAAAAAGACTGCTCGCTCTGGAGATTCTGTGACCCCTGCCTCGGTCCCCGTTTCATCGACTGCGGTTTCGACGCCTCTTCCATCTACGGCCATCTCTTCAGTGTCTCCTGCGGTCTCGGTGGAGGCATTGCCTTCTCGTCGCTTGTCCCCTGCTCCTGTGGGTGCGGCGACGCGGCCGTCTCGGCAGCCCTCGTACGCTTCATCGGTGTCGTCTGCTACATCGGAGGGCATGGCTTGCGCTCCCCAGCCTCGTTATGCAACTTGCGCCTTTGAACTTCGGGACTGGCCGTTTCCGCATGGTCTGGAGATTCCAGAGTTTATGCCGGGCCCGCGGCGGCTGGGGGGTCGTCCCCCACCGACAGGGAGTATTTAATTTGGGAGGCCTATAAGAAAAAGTATCCTTGGGAGTCGTTCCCTGATAAGTATCTTCCTGTCGAGGAGATATTTTTGCATAACAAATGATTACTTTATGTATTGTGGGTTGTGGGTTGTTTCCATTAGTGTGCATGGTTGTGTGGTGTGGGTCGGGTGTGTGAGTGGGTGGGGCGGGTTTTGTTTCCCTGTCCCTGCGTGCTCCGGATTGTGGTTGTGGGTTTATTTGTGTGAAGTGTGTGTATGTGTCCGGTTCCTGTGCGGTCCGGGGTCTGGTTGGTGTGTGTCTGTCTGGTTGTGGATGGCATGTTCTTTTATTACGTTTTGTGGATTCTTTGGTTTTATGATGCTGTTTGTGCGCTTGTTTGTGTAGTGCTGAGTGCCCTTCAGGCTGTTGGCGTGGCTCGGTCTGGGTGTATGCTTTTGTCGTGGTTTGCCAGTGTGCTTCTTTTTGTTTGTTGTATACTTGTATTCCTTTCTTATTATTATTGTTCTTTTTTCGTTTTATGTTGGTGCCCCTACGTGTGTGTTTGCGGTGCTGGTAGCCTTGTTCTGTTTATTTACTGTTTATGGAGTCATTTCTGTGTTGTATTCTGCTATGTTTGTCTTCATTGTTGTAATTTTTGTTTTGTAATTATTGTTGTAATTTGTTTTGTAATTATTGTTGTTTTGTGGTCGGCCCTTCCGGCCGGCGTTTTTGTGTTTATGTACATGTGTCCTTTATGTTTTTGCAAGTTTGTGTTTTATTGTTCTGTTTGTTGCATTTGTTTGTTTTTATTGTACTTATAAGCATGCTTGCATGTAAAAATATATAAAAAAAAACGTGCTAAGAAAACGGTAATCACTCGTGATTACCTTTAGAGCAATTAATTACTATCCTCAAGATGAATAATTAAACAATTAAATACGCAACCTTTCTCACTGGCTCAGCAATTTACATTAAGGTATGAATTCCGTCTAAGCCCTCCATACTCAGACCAATTCAGGTGGCTAATAACAGTAATTAGGCACCACGTTTATGTT
>WNGS01161451.1:26403-49348 GCA_020271785.1 Procambarus virginalis | reverse complement strand
CTAATAAGTGCATCGTTAGTGCTTTTTTTGGTAAGCCATATTGGCAAGAGCTAAGTATATTGTGTTTGGCTAGATAAGAGTAAGCTGCTTGTAGATAATTTTTCAAATATTTTTGACAAGTTAGCAGGATTGATATAGGTCTGTAGTTGTTAACATCTGTGAGATCACCACATTTGTGGACAGGGGTTACTCTCGCTTTTTTAGAATATCTGGAAGGTTTGGAGTTCAAGTGACTTGTTGAAGAGCAATGCAATAGCAGGGCCTAAAGATCTGGAGGCTTTTTTGTAAATTAAAGTTGGTATCTCATCAAGGGCACTAGACTTGGTTTTAAGGGAAAGATTATCTCATTGACGTCAGTGGAATTAGTAGGCTTTAGGTACAGAGACTGTGGATAGTTACCTGTAAGATAGTCCTTAACATCAGTACTGGAAGATGGAATATCATTTGCAAGGGATGACCCAATGGAAGAGAAAACCTATTGAACTCAATAGCAGAATCAGAGGCTGAAAGCTGACCATCGTTATTGGACAGGAGTGTTGGTTTGTTATTTAAAATCTTCTTTGATCCCAATATTTGTGAAATTGTGCTCCAAGTTTTTTTAATGTTGCTCTTTTTGGGTAAATTTATCTTCGTAGTATTTAGTTTTGGCTCGTCTAATTATTTTAGATAGCAATAACGAGTAATTCTTTGAAAATTCTTTGGAGACGGTTCCTAACCTATACTTCTTCTCAAGGTCATGTTTTTTATTAATGGATTTAAGTATTCCCTTTGTAAGCCAGGATTGTTAAGCCTTTTGGTTGTGACTTGTTTTGTAAGCCTAGGACAGTGGGTGTTATAAAGGCTAAGAGTTTTTTGAAGAAAAGATTGCACTGCTAGGTTGATGTCCCCTATGTTACCTAACTCGGATTCCCAGTTGACATTATCAGCAGCAGTTATAAAATTGTCTATAGCAGTTTCATTGTGCAGCCTAAAGCTTAACTCCCTTGACTCAAGGTGGTTTGATAATGTTAGTTAAGAGAAATGTGGGTAATGGTCTGTAGTGCTATCGGTGATTATACCTGAAGTAAGCGGAGAGGTTATGTTGGTCCAATGTGATCTAGAGTCGTGGCAGTACTATCAGTGATTCTAGTAGGTCTAGTGATTAAGGGTATGAGGAAGCAGGAATTCATACAGTTGAGGAAGCTAACAGCAGTAGGGTGTTCAGGCTCGCAGAGGTCAATATTAAAGTCCCCTGCGATAATTAGATGGTTTTTGTTCAGTCTGTTATCAAGTATTAGATTTCTAGGTTTGAATTGAATTCGGACACATCAGTGTTAGGAATTGGATAGACTGCACCCACGACGAGGACAGACTCGGCAGCCTTGACTCGAAACTGAGAACGAGATATTCTCCCCACAGCAGTCTCTAGTTCTAATTATTTTTAAGCATGTTAGTTCTTGGTGGTAGTAAAGAGCAGTATCACCACCTCCCTGAATTTGACGACAGTTGTGAATTGCCGAGTAGTTAGGCATGTTAAAGAGTTGAGTAGTATTCTCTTTCAACCACGTTTCAGTAAGTATAATAAAAGAGAATTTGTTGTCAATAGTTTCAATCAAGCACTAACATCATCGAAGTGTTTACCTAGGGATCTAATGTTCAAGTTGATTGCAGAGATATTGTGATTATGTGTTAATACATTGTTTACATCATGTACTGTAAAATATCGCAATTTTGATCGTTAAAGTGATGATTGTCATAGATAGTGGATAAGAGGTTTAGTTCTGGGTCTATACTTGGCTGCATAAAAAGGCTGGTTACAGGAAACAAGCAAGAGTGGCAAAATACAAAATAGAAAACAAAGAAAAAGTAGAACAAAAAGTCTAAAGTAATATAACCTTATGGTAATTTAGTATAAAAACTTATGGGAGCTAGGAATGTAAAAAATGAACTAGAATATTAATAACAATAGATGACCAAAAAAGTAAAAAACAAATATGAATTTATAAAATGAAAAGCTTGCTTACTATACTATTATAAGTACACTATAGTTGAATACTAAGTTACACAAACAAATGAGATAGTTTAAATAGAGATACACTCAGGAACATTGGATAATGAAGTTAATATTAGAGAACACAGGCAAGCCAGTGTACTATGGAACATGGGAGTAAATAGAATGAAGACAATAATAAAGATGACAATTTTTTTTAACTAAAGTTAAAACCTTTTAAAAGCAGAAAGGAAGGAGCTAAAGTACACAATGGTAGTTAAATGAGAATATAATTTGAATTCTGGCTATACAGCAGCTATCCCACAGTCACTGAGGAAAGAATTAAGGTGGGCTTCAGTGGTATTGAATAGGTTTTTCCAATGTCAGTCCTTCTAGCTATAATTTTACCATCTCGCACAAAACAGTGCTTAATTATAGTGGAATTTTTGCAGAAACCACGCAGTTTAAAAAAGAGATTTTGCCTGAACCTGGTCAGACATTCATTCACATAAACAGAGGATTTACTAGCGACTGCAGATGTGATAAGATCAGACTTGCGGGAGCAGCTATCTAGCTTTATTCGTATTCTCCTGTTATTTGTACCAGATGATTTGGTACCCATTCTATAAGCTGATTTGATGTCATTTTTTGGACTGAATACCTTCAGTTATCCTGCAATACCTTGATCACGATGGCAGCACAGTCTTCTCCATCAGTTTCATGGAGAAAATCATGTGAAGAGATAATTACGGACTCAAGTAGTTTATGTTGGTGACATCTGTAGTTTATCAAGTATTTATGTTGTTACATCTGTGAGATCACCACATTTGTGGACAGGGGTTACTCTCGCTTTTTTTAGAATGTCTGGAAAGGTTTGGAGTTCAAGTGACTTGTTGAAGAGCAATGCAATAGCAGGGGCTAAAGAGGTCTTTTGCTTTTTTGTAAATTAAAGTTGGTATCTCTCATCAAGGGCACTAGACTTGGTTTTAAGGGAAAGGATTATCTCATTGACGTCAGTGGAATTAGTAGGCTTTAGGTACAGAGACTGTGGATAGTTACCTGTAAGATAGTCCTTAACATCAGTACTGGAAGATGGAATATCATTTGCAAGGGATGACCCAAGGAAGAGAAGAACCTTTTAAACTCAATAGCAGCAAGAATCAGAGGCTGAAAGCTGACCATCGTTATTGGACAGGAGTGTTGGTTTGTTATTTAAAATCTTCTTTGATCCCAATATTTGTGAAATTGTGCTCCAAGTTTTTTAATGTTGCTCTTTTTTGGGTAAATTTATCTTCGTAGTATTTAGTTTTGGCTCGTCTAATTATTTTAGATAGCAATAACGAGTAATTCTTTGAGAATTCTTTGGAGACGGTTCCTAACCTATACTTCTTCTCAAGGTCATGTTTTTTATTAATGGATTTAAGACTTCCCTTTGTAAGCCAAGGATTGTTAAGCCTGTTTCAGACATAACTAACCCTGTTAAAGTGTCTAGCCCCACAGCATCTAAGGGGTGAACCGAAGGGTAATTCTGTTAATGTCTCTTCTCCCTGCCGTGTCTGTGGTCACTGTAACATTCAAACCACACTACTGGCCGATGTTGGCAACTGTACCCGGATAAAAGACCCAATGCTCTCGTTGTGACACAGAGCTTGGGGCCTTCTGAAGGGTTAGGGAGTAAGACCTCCAACCCACAGTGGTTGGACCTGCTTACCCCATTCGTATCGAAAGGGAGACTACTTTTGTCTGAGGGTTCTTCCTGGAAGGACGTGGTGATCTTCCGAGACACCGGTGCCATCCAGACTTTAATTTTACAGAGTGCTTTGCAAGGTGCCAACACTCTCGACACTGGAGAGGTGGTACTAGTCGAGGGTGTCACTAGTGATACTCGAGCAATACCCCTCTGTAAGGTTACCCTGGAATCTGATTTCCACAAGGGTGTTTGTACAGTTGGAGTCACTTCGTACCTACCTTTCCCTAATGTTGATGTAATATTGGGTAATGATTTAGCCAGGGATAAGTTGGGACTCCAGACTGCCTATTATGTTGCCTACCCCTAAGGTCTGCCTGGATCCATCCGCCGCAGAGGATAATGTTGTGTACCCTGCGTGCGTGGTGACCAGGTCTATGGGACTTAAATGTAAGGGCAGCCCTGTGCTTGCCAAGGTGGTAAATCCCGAGGACACGAGGGACTTTCCGAGTGGTGAAAGCCAAGTAGACCTTGCGGACACATTCATGGCCCGACTCGATGACGTGGCCGAGGACATTGTGGAGAGCCTGCCACCGCCGCCTACCGAGAGTAGTGAGGAGGTGGAGGAGAACACTGTTGAGCCTTGGCCAATGGCATCTGACCAAGGCCTGGACGCCTCCTTGAGTGAGTTACAAAAAGCTGATCCCAGTCTTGCAGATTGTCATGAGGCAGCCGTCTCTATGGAGGAAATTGTAGACGCAGCAACTGGGTACTACTACAATTATCGGATTTTGATGAGAAAATGGAGACCACAGAGTGCTCCCTTGTCAAATGAGTGGGAGGTAGTCCACCAGGTTATGTTGCCGACCTGCTATAGAGAGAGAGTTTTGTCAGCTGCCCATGATGATCCTATGGGGGGACATCAAGATATTAATATTACTTATCGCAAAATCTGCAAGTATTTTTTTTGGCCCAAGCTGAAAAGCGATGTGGCAAAATTTTGCAATACATGTATGCTTGTCAACTTGTTGGGAAACCAACCCAGACTCCACCTAAAGCTCCTCTTAGGCCTATTGTCGTGCCAGAGGAACCATTTTCTCATGTGGTAATGGACTGTGTTGGTCCATTACCTAGAACTAAATCTGGTAATATTTACCTAATCACGATGATGTGTATCACGACTCGTTACCCAGAGGCTTTTGCTGTAAGGAACATCCGAGCAAAGACTGTTGTTGCTCGTATGTTGCATTTTTTTTCCACTCTTGGACTGCCTCGGGTCGTGCAAACTGACAATGGTACTAACTTTAAGTCTGATACTTTTGAACGATTTTGTAAGGACCATGGAATAACTCATAAGGTTTCCAGCCCATACCATCCACAGAGTCAGGGGGTAATTGAACGGTTCCATCTAACTCTGAAGCAGATGTTGAAGACATCGTGCGAAAGTTTCCACACCTTCTGGGATGAGAACTTGCCATATGTTTTGTTTGCTGCTAGAGAGGGGTTACAAAGTTCACTGGGTTGTTCTCCTTTTGAGTTAGTCTTTGACCATAAAGTTCGTGGACCCTTGCAAGTGTTACAGGAGAATCTGTTAGGGAATGTAACGTTAACCGAAGGTTCGGCTTTCTTTGCGCAACACCACCAGAGACTCAAGGACTGCAAGGCTGCTACACTAAAGTATCTTGGGAAGGCCCAAGAAAATATGAAAGAACGAAACGAGGCTAAGGCTAAGTTGCGGGTATTTCAGCCTGGTGACCCTGTCCTGGTATTAAAGCCTCGATTAGGGAGCACTATGTCCCACAAGTACGAAGGCCCCTACATTGTGACAGAAAAGACTGGGGACCTCACGTACAAAGTGAGACACTCTGACAAGTGTAACCAGGTAATGATCATACACGAGATCGGCTGAAGAAGTTCCAGGGCCCCAGGCCCATTGCACTAACCAATGTTTCCATTTCCAGTGAGGGAGGGGATGATTGTTCTAGGGACCCAACTAATCTCATTCTCAATAATTCTAGTTCTGTGAATGCTGTGGAAGAGGGACTGTCCCATTTGCAGATGTCCCAATGTGACGAGGTGCAGTCGTTGCTTGACGAATTCTCCAGTCTGTTCGGGGAGGTCACGACCCAGACTGATGCCATTTACCATGATGTCAAGTTGACGGACTACACCCCCATTCGCCTTCAACCTTATCGGATGAGTCCGGAAAAGAAGGCCATCGTACGGAAGGAGGTCGACTTCTTGCTCCAGCACGGCCTCATCAGGCCGAGCCAGGGCTCTTGGTGCTCGCCCTGCCTTTTGGTCCCCAAACCAGACGGCTCCTGGCGATTATGCACTGCTATCGGCAGCTCAACAAGGTGACCATTGTGGATGCCTATCTGCTGCCCTTCCTCGAAGACTGCATCGACGAACATGGAAACACCACGTATGTCTCAATATTCGATCTCTCAAGGGGGTACTATCAAATCCCACTCACTGAACGTGCTAAACAACTAACTGCATTCGTGACCCATGAGGGTGTTTTTGAGTATCAAGTGTTACCGTTCGGCTTGCGTAATGCCCCTGCCACGTTCCAGAGGCTAATGAACTCTTTTCTCTCTAATGTGCCAAATTGTCGGGCGTATTTAGATGATACCTGGTTGATACCTGGTTGATGGGGTTCTGGGAGTTCTTCTACTCCCCAAGCCCGGCCCGAGGCCAGGCTTGACTTGTGAGAGTTTGGTCCACTAGGCTGTTGCTTGGAGCGACCCACAGGCCCACATACCCACCACAGCCCGGCTGGTCCGGAACTCCTTGGAGGAATAAATCTAGTTTCCTCTTGAAGATGTCCACGGTTGTTCCGGCAATATTTCTTATGCTTGCTGGGAGGGTGTTGAACAACCGCGGACCTCTGATGTTTATACAGTGTTCTCTGATTGTGCCTATGGCACCCCTGCTCTTCACTGGTTCTATTCTGCATTTTCTTCCATATCGTTCACTCCAGTACGTTGTTATTTTACTGTGTAGATTTGGGACCTGGCCCTCCAGTATCTTCCAGACATTGTGCGCTTTGATAGTAATTGGTCTGACCACATAGCTAGGTTATGCCAGTTGTTCATAGTTTTGAAAAGTGCAAATCTAACCTTAAATGCAAAAAAAGTGTCATTTTGGCCAAGGCACAGTGACGTACCTTGGTTATGAAGTGGGCCAAGGAAAAGTGTTATCTCGGCAAGATAAAATCAGTGCCATTCTGGACTATCCAGTGATCCAGTCTAAAAAGGACATTCAACGGTTTATCGGTATGTGAGCGTACTATCGACGCTTTTGTCAGAACTTGTCCAGTGTTGCCACTCCTCTCACAGCGTTGTTGCGAAAGACCGTTAAATTTAAGTGGTCATCAGACTGTGCAGGCATTTAAAAATTAGAAATTGATCTTAGCTTCCACCCCAGTGCTTGCTAGTCCAAGGTTCGACCGTCCGTTTAAAATTCAGGTTGACGTGTCTGACTCCGGTGCTGGTGCAGTGTTGTTGCAAACTGGGGATGATAAAGTGGAACACTCAGTATATTATTACTCTGTGAAATTTGACAAGGCACAACGCAATTATTCAGTGGTAGAAAAAGAGGCGTTGGCGCTAGTGTTAACATGTAAAAAGTTTGAAGTTTACCTCACAGGTAATATTGTGGAAGTGTACACAGACCATAACCCACTAGTTTTCATGAATCAGATGAAGCAAAAGAATAAACGCATCCTCAGGTGGGCATTGTGCCTACAGGACTTCAAGCTGTCTATTATCCACCTACCGGGCCGACTCAACGTGATAGCCGATGCTCTGTCCCGGTTGCCTGAGTAACATTCATCTGAGCCACAGGAAGCCATATACCAACTGTCATGCTTTAGTTATTTTTTTTTGTAGGTTCTCCGGTGACATTAAATATTCCGTGTCCAATTTATTTACTTCCCTGTTTTTTTTGTTTGTGTATGTGTTTTTTTCTTTCAGAGAATTCCTTTGTACTTTTATTGCAGAGAAATTGTTGTTTTGACTGATTTTCTATTATGTCATGGATTTTCCTTTTTCTTCTCTGTAGACTCTTACAAAAAAATATGACTACTATTCTAGTAGTCACATTTTTTTTCTCTCTGAAGGGGGGAGGAGTGTTACGACCCTGGGTGCCTCAGTTGGAAACCAGAGGTCAAATTTGAGCTAAATAAACTACCTTGTAGTAGTTGACACGCATGTCGACGTGTTTTTGTTCGTATCTTCCCTGCCATACTTAAGACAATTCTTGTTGCTCACAAAGCATTCAGACTCTTGAGCTTGTTGTGGATTAAGTAACATTGTTATAAGATTAACTATCCTTAGAACGAGTAAAGTAACAATAGGAAGCATAGGGGAAGATGTTTTAATGTGTATAGCTGCACGATCAATTAGGCTCTTCCTGGCACCACACAATGCGGGTGGCTGATCTGGGCTGAAGCGTTCTTCTGGTCTGAGCTGGCGTGGTGTGGAAAGGACCTTCCTCCTCGTTTCTGTATTTCTGTGTCTTTTCCAAGCTAAGTACTGTGCACATTATTCATATACTGGCATACACGGGTTCTATGTGTAGAGTAGTATACTTTGTGTGAAGTAGGTGTGACGATAATCTCTTCCAAGAGATTGAGCCTGCTCTTCCCTACCATCATCACGTTCAAAGCTACATTCAAGATACGTTCTACAGTAGCTAAAACGTATATCAAGACAGCCACACGCACCTGCACCCCTTCCCCCCTCACACTCCTCGCCGACTGCACTTCAACTAGCAAACTACCAGCTGTGGGACTGCCTGCATTCTCATTGGCTGTTCGTGATCTCGCCACTCCAGCTCTCTACCACTCACGCACGTCGTCAAGTCAATGTTGGAGTCAGCGAGCTGTACCTCCTCAGAATATCTTGTGCTCTAAGGCTGTGAACATCTAGTTGATTCACCTCGTGTGATCAAATAGCAGTTCTTAGCTTGCGCTAATATTCCAGCACCATTTTATATTTCACTTTTTTTTCATTTTTGTCTTATTGTTAACGTAATTCATTTTTATGTTGGTTCTTTTTCACTTGTTAATCTTGCACGTTGCTCAGCCAAGGAATTGTCTTTATTTAAATTTGTTTTCTAGAGTAATTAAATTTCATTGTTTATCTTTTGTGTTTCGTGTGTCTTCCTTACCTTACCACAGACTACCAGACAAGCAGTCATTCTTTTTTTTTCCTTTTTTTTACTTGTGTATGTGGCCTGGCTTTGACACCTGCCATTGGAGGACTGCCGAACACCATACTCCACTACTTTACCGTCACATATATTTGGGGGCCTGTCCGGGAGCTTCACTCAGGTATTGGTAATTGTGGTAAGCGTACTTGGCTTTAATTCCCTTGCTTTCAATATTTTCACTAATCATTTTTATTATTCATATGGTGCTGTGTATATTGTGCATTACGGGAGTAGCATATGGTGAGTGTGAGACAACTTTGGATTACGTGGTGACTGTAGGCCGCAGTCATACTCTTAATTGGTCGTCTCTCCCTCCGTGTTATTACCCGTGTTTAACATCTTTTGTCCCTCAGATATTTCTCATATTTAGGCAGATCATCATATAGGTACCCTGGTACTGTGGTCTGTCTCCGGGTCAATAGCACCTAATTTCTGCAATCCGACTCTAGGAGGCTAAAGAGGGCCATAGTTCCTCTCGCACGGACTTTTATTGACGAGTTGGGACCTCGCCAATAGTTCTCGTCACTAGTTGACACTCGCACCCCTACTCGTCGGTCAGAATTGATGGTACTTACTTAAGGTAGGGAATTAGCTTTCTTTTGAGCACAAAGTTCGCTAATTCTGTAAGTATCATATTTATTTCAGTGGGAAAAACTTGCTTATGTTCTATTGTGACTCGGCAAGGTATGCCTACATTCTTGGACTACCTAATTTACTTTGGAACCATTAGTGTTTCACTTGTTTTTGAAACTCAGTTTCAACTAATTAGTAGGATTTTCTTGCCCTTTATCCTCCCACAGT
Organism: Procambarus virginalis; assembly: GCA_020271785.1. Taxonomy (NCBI): domain Eukaryota; kingdom Metazoa; phylum Arthropoda; class Malacostraca; order Decapoda; family Cambaridae; genus Procambarus; species Procambarus virginalis. The sequence continues at coordinate 39,674 of WNGS01161451.1, read as the reverse complement.
GAGTACCGGGTACAAGATTTCCTGACCTTAATCATTTACCATCTTGACTTAACTTTAATTATTAACATTTCACAGGATAGGTACCAGTTGCCACGTTTTCCTGTTTCTGACATTCACCATATCACCACAGTATATTCGTGTCACATTTATTTGCTAATTTCACCATGTTTCGTATGCAAGCTTTCCAGACAGATCCAGAAGGTGAAATAGGGAACTTACGTCATGCTAAGAGGGTCGAATTGATAACTCTTGCACATGAGTATCCCTGGAAGTTCCCCATGGAGCCAACAAATATGCCAACATAATATAATTTTGGATCACCTTGTGAAGAAGGGATTATAGACTCTGATACTCACGAACAATACACTATTTCAGATAAGCATGATTTGACAGCAATGAAGCTCAAACTAGAACTTGCTAAGATCGAGCGGGAGCAACAAAAGAAGCAGCTGCAATCAGGGAGCGTGAGGTGCCCTCAGGAACGAGAGCCGCATTGCTTAAGGAACAACAAGATCGAGAAATCCGCCTCAAAGAGCGAGAGCCGCCTGAGGAAAGAGGAAAGTGCCAGAGAGGCCCTCCTCCTCCAAGACAGCAAGAACGTGAGTTGGCTTTATTCAAAGAGCGTGAAAAAGTACAACTTGAAACAAGACACGACAACTAGAGATGCAACGCGAGCATGAAAAACAACAAGCGGCTCTAGCTCTAGAATGTCATGAAAGAGAAATCACGATGGACACTACACACCAAGCTCAACGCCTACAAGCTGCAGCTAGTCTTCCTCCAAGTTTCAATATCTCCCATGCAAGTAAGTTAATGCCACCGTTCATAGAAACGGAGGTTGATGTTTTTTTCACAACTTTTGAGACCCTTGCTAATCAACTTAGTTGGCCTGACGACCAATGGGCTACCCTTCTCCGAGTACATCTAACAGGTAGAGCAGCAGTCACACTCAGCACTTTGGCATCTGAAAACGACTACACAACCCTGAAGCAAGCTGTGTTGGACGCCTACCTTCTCTCCACCGAAAGCTACCGACGAAAATTCCGTGACTACGTAAAGGCAAGTACCACCACCTTCTTAGAATTTGTCTAACACCAAACGGAGTATTTTATGAAATGGCTGGAGGCAGCACATGTCTCTACTTTTCCAGAACTCGTCAACCTCATGTGTTGAAGAATTCTTGAGGCGTGTACCTCCNGGGTGCTAGTTGACCATTTGTCTAGATACACTACACTAGTTGCATTACCTCAGAAGGATTCTCGTACGGTTGCAGATGCGTTCTTGCGTAGGTTCGTTACTGTATTCGGACCTCCTAAAGTTTTAGTCTCTGACCGGGGTCAAGAATTCAATGGGAATATATTTAGAGAAGTTTGTAAGATTTTAGAGACAACTTCGGCTTTTACAACAGCCTACCACCCACAAGCAAACGGAATGACGGAAAGGACTAATCGTTCAGTCAAGGATATGCTTGCAATCCTTGCTGAACATGACGCAAACACCTGGGATGAACACCTACCCTATGTTCAGTTAGCCTTGAATACTGCCATCCACCAATCAATTAACACCAACCACTTCATTTGTTTACTGGTAATTCATGCAATTTCCCTCAGGTCTGCTTAACAGACATAATGTTGCATACGGGGAGGACTATCCTTCAGAGGTCCTTGGAAAAATGAGAAATGCATGGAATATTGCAGCTGAAGCGTCCAAGAAAGCACGGAACAGGTATGCTCATTTTATGACAAGAAAGTGCGCCCTCTTGAGTTGAAGGAAGGAAGCCTCGTATTGAGAGTGAATGAGGCTGCGCCCGCCAATCAGAGCAGGAAACTAGCTCCGAGGTGGCGAGGGCCGTATAGAGTAATTAAAAGGGCGGGGCCGGTGAATCTTGTTATAAAAGGAGTATTCGAGGACCAGGTGGAAAGGACAATTCATGTAATAAATTGAAACAATATCATGCTAGAGAGGAATTAGAACTGCCTTCAGCGGGTCTAGTTCCTGACTCAGCAGTGCTGACTCATGGCTTCACCGACGAGTCAGGGGATGAGGATGACCCTCTGTCATCGCTCATCAGTAGTCAGGTGCAGTCTCGCCACCCTATGGTGACGAGATCTCGCGCTGTACAGTAAAGTAACTTCCTTGGTTAGTATAATTTAGTATTCATTAGATTTTCCTGTAATGGCAATGAGGTGAACTATCTCTATACTTAACTCGGGTAGCAACTTTTACCGTGCTCTGGGGTTCCACTTCCACCAAACCCAGAGTATATCTATGCTTCCGCTGTGTTGTGTCTGTCTGTTCCCAGGTTTGATTGGTACACCGACCCAGTTGTTCCAGCCACACGTGAACCCTTGTCTGTAAAGACAGAGGGGGGAGGCACGTTACACAAAGACCTCCCCCCACCAGACCCAGTAACCCATACATCAGTTACTTTGGGGATGAGTGACTATCCAAGAGTCACCCGGCCGACGCCTCACGTCACTATACGAGGTTGTCAGGGCCAGCAAGCTGTCCACATTTAGCAGTCACCGGAGGTGCCATACAACGCCAGGGTAGCTGTCTCGAGATCACTACCCACCTGCTGCGTCATCAAGACTGCAGTCATTCCAGCAGTGTTGGAGGAGAGGTCAAGAAACTGGAAAGCAAGTAGCAGTACTCAAGAGTTTCGCCGGAAGATTAATGATTACGTCATCTAAAGCAACAGGAACGCGGAACTAAGGCGGTCACAGGTGGAAGGCACGGTTTCCCTACAGAGTTCCGGGACTCGCCAATAGAAGGTCGCAAAATTGCCTCCTTTGGCCTAAAGTCGGCGGTACGAGGGTATACACAGTTGGTGTTTACGGCCTAGTAACCTGGTGATATCAAGAAACGCCTGAGATGTCGTGAGCAATGATGGAAGACGAGATTCACCTGTTCTGCAAACAAGCAAACCCGCCTCTACGACCCTTTGACACCACTCCTGTTACGAGACACCGTTGGTACATCCAGTCCTGCTCTGCTGTGGTCATCTGCGACGTCAAGTTAACATCAAGACTGCCGTGTGAACTGTGATATGAAGGCGTGTGGACTGTCGGGAGCAAGATCAATGGCCGAAGTAACAGTATTCTACAGCTGTCACTTGGCACTCAGCTCTACTACACTCTGTCGTCAAAAAAAAGTACCGGATTGGAGTACAAGAGGACCAGGTATTGATGTCTACACATGGAAAGAAGCAAGATCGACATCGTCATCGACTACATTCAGCGTCTATCAGCATCGATTTTTTTGCAATTACTCAATATGAACAATTGATACAAACAACAAAGTTGGCTCTGAACATCTGTGTAAAGAATATCTGAGCATTTTTTTATAAATGTTGAAAAACAGATTTAAAATAATTATTCTGGTATAATGAGATATGATAACTTTACTCTATAAATTGGTCAGTAAGTAAAATCGAAGCCCCTGTGTAATTGTCTAAGCCCAGAACAAACGGTTATGGAAAATTATGTAGTGTTTTTTTCAGAATGTTTGAACACAGGAGAGGCGGACCAATATAAACATTGACACTTATAGTGAGTGCGAACACTTAGCTGTACAGTCAGCTGAAACCTGTGATATAGTTATAGGATTTTTTTTTATATTTTTAGATACATGTAATAAAAATTAGGTGTGTTCCTTAGTATGTCAAGGTTGACATTGATTGGGGAGTGGATAGTACACGGATGTGAACTTGATAGTTCAGTAGTACGCTCCCGGATGACTGAAAGTTCAGTCTGAAGATATAACTTTTATGCTTTGGGTGAAGAAGAACCAAGAAGATTTTAATAGCTAGTCTTGATGTTAGAGTAGGGACATGTTATTTAGCTATGTCAGTAAGGGTAGGATGTATGTTTCCTGATGTTGGAGGATTGCTGTCAGTTGACAGCTGAGAAATTTTATGAAGTTGAACATGTTTATTATGATGATGTTGGACACTCTAATGATTGTCAAAATTTTTAGTTAGGTTAGCTTTTGTTTGTGGCAATGAGTTAAATTGTGGGTTTGGATACTAAACCTCGTTAGTTTTAACAAATTAACAAGGTTTACTAAGTGCTTGTGCGGGGGGGTTGTAACAATCTAGGTTGTTGTAAGAAGGTTCTAGAAGGCTCGGGTAGAGACCTGACCCCAAGCACATGGGAGCATCCTCCCTGGGGGAATTGTGGTGAGGATAACCTGACGCCTTTGTCCATAATGAATCTTTCTACAGTATTCACTTACTTAGAGAAATTAACCTTCAGTCATTTTGCATTCAAATTGCATTGTATAGTACTACTGTTCATAATATCAAGAGTATTCTCATTATTAGAAGGAGTTTAAGTCACCATCAGTGACGTCACAAGCAAGAACTAGGTTGTGACGCGGAGTGACCGGAGGTCATAGGTCACGAGGTTCCATGTCCTCTATTTCTCAAAGGTCAAATAGCTATGTTGTAATTGGGAATAGCTCTTCCTTAAGATGTTTGTGTAATTTAAACTTCAGTACAATAAATCAATCAATCCGGATAATTCAGTACGACAGAGGTTAATTGTTATAACTTAAGCCTGGCAAAGTAACTTAGATACTAGCGGAAGAATACAGATCTAGGCCTCTGGTTAGAGGAGAGAGAGGACAGGGCAGTGTGGTTTCAGCAGCAACTGGGAGAGGTCATCCATCTCACCTCTTCCCCAAGGCAACACAACATCTAGCTGTCTATAGAAGGTAAAAGTTGCTTGGAGTTTCTTAGGGATAGGTCACTCATTGCCGTTAAATTTATAGTCAGGGCATATTCAGTTAGGGCGTGTTCAAGTAGGGAGTGCTCAATTATTTAGATTTTGCTTAATTTTTGAATAAATTAATTAGCTTAATGTGTATTTTTATTATTTCCATGTGTTTGTTATATTTATGTGAATTGTCCTTGTCACGTGGTTCCCACGTGGCCGAATTGAATTGGGCGCCGATTCTAACACCGAATCAGGATTATTACTCCTGTTGATTTTAATTAACTACACACGTAAGATCCAGGGTTTATTTGTACTAGTGGGGAATCAAGCCCCAAGGTTGATTGTTTAGCGTGGTCGATCCAGATCTCGATCATTGCTCATTTTGGTTACTGATCTGGTGGTGGCGGCGGAAAGGAGATCCTAGAACTTTGCTAGAAGTCTATTTTCACGTCATACGGGTTGTAGAATCTCAAGTCGGTAAATCGTCTTGAGACCACGTGGCGTGGAGTCAGCTCGAGTAAAAGTCGTGGGGTCCCTTGGTTAAGAACTAAAGTAAAGAACACGGGTAAAGAGAGAAAAAGAGGGTAGAAGGAAGGGAGAACCCGTCCCGTGTTACATTACCATATTGGTCCATGGTGTGTTGTGATATTACCATACTGGTCCACGGTGTGTTGTGATATTACCATACTGACCTATGGTGTGTTGTGATATTACCATACTGATCTATGGTGTGTTGTGATATTACCATACTGATCTATGGTGTGTTGTGATATTACCATACTGGACCATGGTGTGTTGTGATATTACCATAGTGGTCCATGGTGTGGTGTGATATTACCATACTGGTCCATGGTGTGTTGTGATATTACCATACTGGACCATAGTGTGTTGTCATATAACCATACTGCTCCATGGTGTGTTGTGATATTACCATACTGGACCATCGTGTGTTGTGATATTACCATACTGGTCCATGGTGTGTTGTGATATTACCATACTGGTCCATGGTGTGTTGTGATATTACCATACTGGTCCATGGTGTGTTGTGATATTACCATACTGGACCATAGTGTGTTGTGATATTACCATACTGGTCCATGGTGTGTTGTGATATTACCATACTGGACCATCGTGTGTTGTGTTATTACCATACTGGACCATGGTGTGTTGTGATATTACCATACTGGTCCATGGTGTGTTGTGGTATTACCATACTGGACCATGGTGTGTTGTGATATTACCATACTGTTCCATGGTGTGTTGTGATATTACCATACTGGTCCATGGTGTGTTGTGATATTACCATACTGGTCCACGGTGTGTTGTGATATTACCTTACTGGACCATGGTGTGTTGTGATATTACCATACTGGTCCACGGTGTGTTGTGATATTACCATACTGGTCCATGGTGTGTTGTGATATTACCATACTGGACCATGGTGTGTTGTGATATTACCATACTGGTCCACGGTTTGTTGTGATATTACCATACTGGTCCATGGTGTGTTGTGATATTACCATACTGGTCCATGGTGTGTTGTGATATTACCATACTGGTCCACGGTGTGTTGTGATATTACCATACTGGACCATGGTGTGATGTGATATTACCATACTGGTCCCCGGTGTGTTGTGATATTACCATACTGGTCCATGGTGTGTTGTGATATTACCGTACTGGACCATGGTGTGTTGTGATATTACCATACTGGTCCACGGTGTGCTGTAATATTACCATACTGGTCCATGGTGTGTTGTGATATTACCATACTGGTCCACGGTGTGTTGTGATATTACCATACTGGTCCACGGTGTGTTGTGATATTACCATACTGGTCCATGGTGTGTTGTGATATTACCATACTGGTCCATGGTGTGTTGTCGTATTTCCATACTGGACCATGGTATGTTGTGATATTACCATACTGGTCCATGGTGTGTTGTGATATTACCATACTGATCCATGGTGTGTTGTGATATTACCATACTGGACCATAGTGTGTTGTGATATTACCATACTGGTCCATGGTGTGTTGTGATATTACCATACTGATCCATGGTGTGTTGTGATATTACCATACTGGACCATCGTGTGTTGTCGTATTACCATACTGGACCATGGTGTGTTGTGATATTACCATACTGGTTCATGGTGTGTTGTGTTATTGTGGTATTACTGTTCCGAACCATAATGGAAACTTACCCATGGGATGGGTTAACCCAAGTATCGCGTTTTCAAAAGGGTCGCCCATGTTGGAAAAGACGAACACCGACAGAATATTGTTGAAAACATCTTGATAACTTATTCCCATAGTTGGGTCTGATTCCAACTGGGGTTCGAATATATGTTATGTTGTTTGGTGAAGCACTTTTATTTTATGTAATAATTTATAGTGCTTATTATAATTTACTAAAAACAGCTAATATTTCTCAAAACAAAACTACGAGCCTTCAATAGGATGTAGCTGATGTGTAATACTTTAAAAGCATGGACAACAGTACGTAAATTTCATAACCCATGTGGGATCTGAAAACTACAATTTTCATTATAATTGAACCAATCACGACTATTCTGCTGTCTACGGCGATGGACGGGTACTGTGAGACGTAAATTGGTACGTGAGGAAGAGTTTGGGCCTTGGAAAAAAATGTAACTGAGAATATACCACATATGTACTAATTCTTATTAAACATATTGACTTTAGGCATTAAGTCATATATGTGCTGTCTTGTGCGAGAGCGGGTTGCACCGGGAAGGGGTCATTATAAGGATTTGGGATGGGACGGGAGGAAGGAATGGTGCCCAACCACTTGTGGACTGTCGGGGAGTGAACACGGACCTGCATGACGCCAGACCGTTGCTCTACCCTCCACCCCCAAGTGGGGATGGGACGGGGGAAAAGGAATGGTGGCCAATCGCTTGTGGATGGTCGGGGATTGAACGCAGACCTGCATAACCCCAGACCGTCGCTCTACCCTCCACCCTCAAGTGGGGATGGGATGGTGGGAAGGAATGGTACCCAACCACTTGTGGACGGTCGGGGGATTAAACACCGACCTGCATGACGCCAGACCGTCGCTCTACCGTCCAGCCTCAAGTAGTTAACATAAGAACAAATTAAACTTCAACAGCCCTTTGGCCCATGCGATGGAGCTCCAATTTATATCAACTCAAATTCATTCATATAAGTCTAGCCTGCGCTTCAAACAATCCGGCGATATTATCTAGAGAGAGATAATATGGGACCACCATTATTCTTTCGCTTCAGCAGGCTAATTTCCTATTGAGTGGCAGCGGGTGAATGGTCACTACAGATGGTGGGCGGAACACATCATTAGTGAGCGGTATCAATCATGTTTAAGACGCATATATTGATCAATTTATCGACTGATCAGTGTTGATTACATACATGTCATAGCACACCTTAGATGTTGTCTTATTATAGAAGTTTCGGTAGAATAGTTGGGTTCGTTCTTGACTCACAGTCACTATAACCTGTGTTTGAATCCATTGCGAGATATTGAAATTGAAATAAGTTTATTGAGGTAAAATACACACAAAGGGATGAGGTAGCTCAAACTATTCTCACCCCGTTCAGTACAACGTGTTTATACATACATAGACACTTATCACAAACAATAAACATATTGCCAAACATTCTGAGAGATAACATATACATTTCCTCCTTTACACAAGTAGTATGGTATCAGACGTACACACAAATACTTTTATGACCTAGGTATACTGTATAGACAATTTGCAGAGACATGCAGATAATTCAACAAAAGATTACAGTCTTGGTGCAAAATTCTTATATCTCTCCAGAATATCATCAACCTTTCCGTTGTGACACATCCAGGCTATTTGTTCAGGAACAGTCCTTATCTCAGTGTTTCTATATACATTAATCAACGGACAATCAAGAACATAATGGGCAAGGGTGTGAGACCTTAACATGCCACATAGTTTACACTTCGTGTCATTATCATGAACACCTATCCCATATTCCCAGTAATATTTATATGCAAGCCGGAGCCGCATGTACACAGTCACTCCAAGCATTTCTCCTTGTACCATAAGTGAAATAGGTGTTTTAAAATAAAATAAAATAAAAATAAAATAAAATGTTTATTTAGGTAAGGTACATACATACAAGGGATTTTACAAAGAATGAATGATTTATAGATGGGGCTAGTACATACAATGCTTAAAGCCACTATTACGCAAAGCGTTTCGGGCATGAAAAACTTAAATGACTAAAGCTTAATACTAATTGAGTATAAAGAATAAAAATGTGTAGAGAACAATTAAAAATAGGGATAAAAAGGGGGGGGGGACATGGCTGAAAAAGTAGAACAAATACAATTAGGTCGACAAACAGCGTTGTTTAAAAAATACAGACATGGGTTGACAATAGAGGATTAAGGTAGGTTACAGGGAATTTATAAGGTAGTGCTTCGTTTTTATCTTAAACTGGTTGAGAGAGGTACAGTCTTTAACATGGTTAGGAAGGTCATTCCACATTCTGGGTCCCTTGATTTGTAGAGCATTTCTAGTTTGATTAAGTCGTACTCTTGGAATATCAAAACTGTATTTATTTCTGGTGTGGTGCTCATGGGTTCCGTTACAACCTTCAATGAAGCTTTTGAGTTCAGGATTGGCATTACAGTTCAGCATTTTATATATGTATAATACACATGAGAGAATGTGCAGTGACTTAATATCTAACATATTCAGAGATTTGAGTAGGGGTACCGAGTGATGTCTGGGGCCAGAGTTGGATATTGTCCTAATAGCAGCTTTGTGTTGAGTAATTAGAGGACGTAAATGATTTTGGGTAGTAGAACCCCAAGCACAAATACCATAGTTGAGATATGGATAGATGAGGGAGTAATAGAGAGTCACCAGGGCAGGGCGGGGTACATAATATCTGATCTTAGAAAGAATGCCAACAGTTTTTGAAACTTTTTTTTATATATTTAGAATGTGTCCCTGGAAATTCAGCTTGTGGTCAATGAGAACGCCAAGGAATTTGCCATCTAATTTGTTACAAATTTGGGTATTGTTTATTTTGAGATTTATTTGATTAGAGGATTTATTGCCAAACAGAATATAGAAAGTTTTGTCAATGTTAAGGGTGAGTTTGTTGGCAGTTAGCCAAAGATGGACTTTATTTAGCTCAGTATTTACTGTGGCATTTAGAGCAAGGGGGTCAGGACTGGAGTAAATGAAGGTTGTGTCGTCAGCAAATAGAATTGGTTTGAGGTGTTGGGAGGCATTTGGAAGGTCATTAATGTAGATGAGAAAGAGGAGAGGGCCAAGTATGCTGCCCTGAGGAACACCAATGTTGATGGGTAGGGTGGGAGAAATTGAATTATTCACAGAAACATACTGGAGCCTGTCAGTAAGGTAAGATTTGAGGTATTGCAGGGAGTGTCCTCTGACTCCATAATGATGTAATTTAAGAAGAAGGTTTTGGTGGTTGACAGTGTCAAAAGCCTTACGCAGGTCCACAAATAACCCAACAGGGAACTCATTTTTATCAAGAGCTGCATGAATCAAGTTAATCATACTAATAAGTGCATCGTTAGTGCTTTTTTTGGGTCTGAAGCCATATTGACAAGAGCTAAGTATATTGTGTTTGGCTAGATAAGAGTAAAGCTGCTTGTAGATTAGTTTTTCAAATATTTTTGACAAGTTAGGCAGGATTGATATAGGTCTGTAGTTGTTAACATCTGTGAGATCACCACATTTGTGGACAGGGGTTACTCTCGCTTTTTTAGAATATCTGGAAAGGTTTGGAGTTCAAGTGACTTGTTGAAGAGCAATGCAATAGCAGGGCTAAAGATCTGGAGGCTTTTTTGTAAATTAAAGTTGGTATCTCATCAAGGGCACTAGACTAGGTTTTAAGGGAAAGATTATCTCATTGACGTCTGTGGAATTAGTAGGCTTTAGGTACAGAGACTGTGGATAGTTACCTGTAAGATAGTCCTTAACATCAGTACTGGAAGATGGAATATCATTTGCAAGGGATGACCCAATGGAAGAGAAAAACCTATTGAACTCAATAGCAGAATCAGAGGCTGAAAGCTGACCATCGTTATTGGACAGGAGTGTTGGTTTGTTATTTAAAATCTTCTTTGACCCCAATATTTGTGAAATTGTGTTCCAAGTTTTTTTAATGTTGCTCTTTGTTTGGGTAAATTTATCTTCGTAGTATTTAGTTTTGGCTCGTCTAATTATTTTAGATAGCAATAACGAGTAATTCTTTGAAAATTCTTTGGAGACGGTTCCTAACCTATACTTCTTCTCAAGGTCATGTTTTTTATTAATGGATTTAAGTATTCCCTTTGTAAGCCAAGGATTGTTAAGCCTTTTGGTTGTGACTTGTTTTGTAAGCCTAGGACAGTGGGTGTTATAAAGGCTAAGAGTTTTTTGAAGAAAAGATTGCACTGCTAGGTTGATGTTCCCTATGTTACCTAACTCGGATTCCCAGTTGACATTATCAGCAGCAGTTATAAAATTGTCTATAGCAGTTTCATTGTGCAGCCTAAAGCTTAACTCCCTTGACTCAAGAGGTGGTTTGATAATGTTAGTTAAGAGAAATGTGGGGTAATGGTCTGTAGTGCTATCGGTGATTATACCTGAAGTAAGCGGAGAGGTTATGTTGGTCCAAATGTGATCTAGAGTCGTGGCAGTACTATCAGTGATTCTAGTAGGTCTAGTGATTAAGGGTATGAGGAAGCAGGAATTCATACAGTTGAGGAAGCTAACAGCAGTAGGGTGTTCAGGCTCGCAGAGGTCAATATTAAAGTCCCCTGCGATAATTAGATGGTTTTTGTTCAGTCTGTTATCGAGTATTAGATTTCTAAGGTTTGAATTGAATTCGGACACATCAGTGTTAGGAATTCTATAGACTGCACCCACAGACAGGACAGACTCGGCACCCTTGACTCTGAAACTGGCGAAGATATACTCCCCACAGCAGTCTCTAGTTCTAATTATTTTTAAGCATGTTAGTTCTTGGTGGTAGTAAAGAGCAGTACCACCACCTCCTGAATTTGACGACAGTTGTGAATTGCCGAGTAGTTAGGCATGTTAAAGAGTTGAGTAGTATCCTCTTTCAACCACGTTTCAGTAAGTATAATAAAAGAGAATTTGTTGTCAATAGTTTCAATCAAGGCACTAACATCATCGAAGTGTTTACCTAGGGATCTAACGTTCAAGTTGATTACAGAGATATTGTGATTATGTGTTAATACATTGTTTACATCATGTGCTGTAAAATATCTGCAATTTTGATCATTAAAGTGATGATTGTCATAGATAGTGGATAAGAGGTTTAGTTCTGGGTCTATACTTGTCTGCATAAAAAGGCTGGTTGCAGGAAAACAAGGCAAGAGTGGCAAAATACAAAATAGAAAACAAAGAAAAGTAGAACAAAAAGTCTAAAGTAATATAAACTTAATGGTAATTTAAGTAATAAAAACTTAATGGGAGCTAGGAATGTAAAAAATGAACTAGAATAATTAATAACAATAGATGACCAAAAAAGTAAAAAAACAAATATGAAATCTATAAAATGAAAAGCTTGCTTACTATACTATTATAAGTACACTATAGTTGAATACTAAAGTTACACAAACAAAATGAGGTAGTTTAAATAGAGATACACTCAGGAACATTGGATAATGAAGTTAATATTAGAGAACACAGGCAAAGCCAGTGTACTATGGAACATGGGAGTAAAAAGAATGAAGACAATAATAAAGATGACAATTTTTTTTTTAACTAAAGTTAAAACCTTTTAAAAGGAAAGGCAGAGCTAAAGTACACAATGGTAGTTAAATGAGATTATAATTTGAATTCTGGCTATACAGCAGCTATCCCACAGTCACTGAGGAAAGAATTAAGGTGAGCTTCAGTGGTTATTGAATAGGTTTTTCCAATGTCAGTCCTTCTAGCTATAATTTTACCATCTCGCACAAAACAGTGCTTAATTATAGTGGAATTTTTGCAGAAACCACGCAGTTTAAAAAAGAGATTTTGCCTGAACCTGGTCAGACATTCATTCACATAAACAGAGGATTTACTAGCGACTGCAGATGTGATAAGATCAGACTTGCGGGAGCAGCTATCTAATTTTATTCTTATTCTACGGTTATTTGTACCAGATGATTTGGTACCCATTCTATAAGCTGATTCGATGTCATTTTTTTGGATTGAATACCTTCAGTTATCCTGCAATACCTTGATCACGATGGCAGCACAGTCTTCTCCATCAGTTTCATGGAGAAAATCATGTGAAGAGATAATTACGGACTCAAGTAGTTTATGTTGGTGACATCTGTAGTTTATCAAGTAGTTTATGTTGTTAACATCTGTGAGATCACCACATTTGTGGACAGGGGTTACTCTCGCTTTTTTTAGAATGTCTGGAAAGTTTGGAGTTCAAGTGACTGTTGAAGAGCAATGCAATAGCAGGGGCTAAAGATCTGGAGGCTTTTTTGTAAATTAAAGTTGGTATCTCATCAAGGCACTAGACTTGGT